>CM038111.1:10813537-10927135 GCA_001642375.2 Mentha longifolia | reverse complement strand
TTCGTATTTTCTTACAATCCAATTTGTATGCGTAGCTGTAATTTGGTAATAGATTTCAATTTCTTATCTATATTTTTATCGACCACCACTTAACTTCACTTCCCCCACCTTTATTGTATTAAATATGTAAGAAATTAATAATTTCTTATGTTCTTTTTGGTAATAATTTATTAATTTCTTATATTTTCTAAAACGTCTTGTAATAATTTGTAAATTCTTACATTCTTAAACTTGATTGGTAAGAATTTGTCAATTTTTTATGTCCTAGTTGGTTAGAATTTGTTAATTTATTACCTTATCTAAAACGTTTTATAAGAATTTGAAAATTTCTTATGATCTGCAATTAACTTGTTTCCTTTGATTTTTAAATTAGATGAGCAAGGATAATTAGATTGCATAATTATATTATTCAACTCTAAATTAACAATTGAAGAACACCAAACAAATATAAATGGAAGAAAAATTTGAACCAAACGAATTTGTATTTTTCTAATCAAATTTGTATGTGTGACTGTAACTTGGTAATAAATTTCAATTTATTACCTATTGTTTGGTTCGAATTCGTATTTCTATGACCAAACTAGAATATGAAAACGCAAAAAACCAAAACAAAACTCGATTTGCGATCGAATCAAAATGCATACGACAACAACAACACAACAAATATGGGCATGTGCAGATTGTGAACCTCCCATCATTATTATCCTTCCCATCAACACCAATCCCTCGTTAGCTTTCTCAATCTTCACACCAACACCAAGCCCCTCTTTGCACCAACAACATAACACCGAAACACATCAATTTCACCGACCGGCTCAAAATTTACACAGTACAATTTCACAAAACAGCAAGAAGGGGAAATCAACAAAAATAAATTGAAAGAGAGGAAGAGAAGGAAACAAAACTCAGCAAAAATAAATTGAAAGAGAGGAGGAGATTCAACAAAAATGAATTTATGGATAATTATTATAAAGAACTTATTCAATCCAACTAGAATTTTAGAGAGAGAAGCAAACGACAGCTACTATGCCCTTCAAAGTCGTCGCCTCCACGTTGGAGCTATTCAGCTTCAGGTTCTTCCCCCTGTTCGGCTCCTAGCTAACGCCACCACTGAGCCACCGCACTGCCGCCGTCGTGCGAGAAGCACAAAGGATGAAATGGGAGAAGGAGGTGAGAGAGAGAGAGAGAGAGAATCAAATTCTCAAAAATGAAATGCAAAATACGAGAGAATAGAAAGGGGAGGTGGGGGTTTACACGTGAATGTGGGGGGTGGAGGAGAGAGAAGATAAGGGTAATTTGAGGATAAATTTGAAAGTTTAGGTAGAATTTGTTTTTTCTTAAGTTGTAGGCAAAAGTCAATAAACTTAGTGTTGAATAGGTATTTGACTATATTTCCTCATAAAATAATATGCAGGAAGATGAGTAAAAATTAAAATATAGCCAAAAATTCCATTTCCACCAAGGTGAATCAGAAAAAACTAACAGAATTTAACTAATCATATAAAATAAATTGTCGAGAACACTAATGAGCAGATGATAGCTGAATAATCCTCCAAAATCAAATTCATGAAGAAGAAGCGGAAGAGGAAGAGAGAGAGAGACGAGGGCAGAGGAGGGGAGGCACCCTGCTTGATGGCATAAGGATACTCATACAAATGTATCACAATTATATTTAATGACATTTATAAGTTTCATATAATTTTTCAAAAATGTATGTCACTGTTGGAGCTTTTTGTTGTAGCTCTCAATTTTGCCATTAGAGCAAAATCTCGACGGCATTATTAGATTATTTTTTGAGAAAATCAAATTAATTATTTGATTAATTTTATCGAATAACTGTTTCAATGACTTTTTTTTTTTTTTTTTTCAAATTAAATTTGGGGGAGGGGCTCATATTAGGAAAATAGTACATTTTGATAATTTCGATCAAGCATACCTTTCATGTATAAAATCAACGACATCACATTAAATATTTCCTAAAAACAACATATAATAATAAATGACATCTTATAGTATATATTTTCGCTAAATTTGACATATTAAGCATGATTTAACATTAATGGGATGACGTATATTTGAAAACTCGAGAAGGTATTTGGAAAATTAATTAGTCAAAACTAATAATAATACAATGTTGACAAAAAAGGTAGTTTATTAGTACATACAGTAGTATTTGACAAACAAAGGTAGTTAATTAGTACATATATCATATATGTATACTCCAAATCTAAAACACATTTCAGACTAATGGCAACTACGGTGAGGCGGAACTGGTGGCTCCGCCTGCTAATCGCGGCGGCCGCCGCCTCGATGCGTTGGCAAACAGCTAAATCGGATGCGCAGATTAACCTGCTGAACAAGGGATGCAGCCAGTACAATGTAACCAATGCAGCAGATTTCTTCGCCAACCTGAACGCCACCTTCTCCGACCTCAGAACTCAGCTTACCGGCGGCGGCGGAAGGTGGTTCGACACGGCGGAGCAAGAGAGGTCGTCGGATCCGGCGTACGCTATGGTACAGTGCAGAAACTACATGACTGAAACGGATTGCTTAGCTTGCTACGACGCCGCCGTTTTGCAGATTCGTAACTGCTCCGCCGCCAACGGCGCTCGGGTTATCTACGACGGCTGTTTCCTCAGGTATCATTTTCATTTTTCTGAAACTTTCAAAGGAATTCCCATTCTTTTTTTCTGTGTTTTTTTTTCCTTAGAATAATCAATTCTATTCTTGGTTAAATTGACATTTGAATTTCAAAAGATTAATAATAGAAAAAAAAAAAAAAATATATGATTCTGGTAAAAGAAACACTTGTTTCAAGGACTAGATGTGCTTTTAATTGTCCAAAATTCAAGCAAAAAAAAAAAAAATTGTTGTAAAATTTAGATAAAGAGATGCACAAGAATTTGGATTTATAGGGTCCCTATTTTCTAAGGATATATAAAATATTCCTTTTAAAAGCTACATAATTTGCCCTTTTTAAGGTTATATATATGTAATGTTATACACAATATTCTAATGATAGATTAGTGGATTTGTTGGCAATATTTGGCTTTATATTAATGTAATATAAAATTGCTTAAAAATTTGGCAACGAAGTTTCAATTATCCAATAAAAAATATCCCTAGCTAAATTATTTTTCGATACACCCTGGTGTATTGTCACCTTGTCATAATAATAGATTAAAATATTATAAAACAATAATAAATAATGCAGAGTCGTGAGCTCTAGCCGGCACAAGGCCATTATTGATAAGGAACAGATATCTTATAGTTTTTTAAACGGTAACGATTCAGTTAAGAAATCAAAATCATGATGTACAATCAAAATATTAGACTTTTCAAACGATTATATAGTATAATTGGGACTTAAAAATGGCATTAAACTCTTGAGTTGAAAGGTATGTTTCTTCTAAAAATAATTGCTCTCAATTCTTTCATTTCTATGTCTATTTTATTATTTTTATAAAATTTATCATAGATATAAAGTTTGATTATAATAACAGATTATAATCAAGCTTTATAAATAAAAATTGAAATTTTGAAAATTGATACTCCCTCTGTACCCCATATATAGGTGCTTATTACTCGTTTGAGACGTCCCCATATATAAGTGCATTCCATAAATGGAAAAATTCCCTTACCAAAATTACTTATTCACCATCACTTTATTCTTACTTTTTCCACTTTTTTCTAGGGTTGAGCATAAGAAATCGAAAAACCGAACCGACCAACTATCCAGACCGAACCCAATCTGAAAATATGGGTAACCGAATCGTATGGTTCGGTTTTTATTTCTAATTTTCAAAACCCGACTCTAACGGTTCGGTTTTGGTTTCTATGCTTAAAAAACCGGCGGTTAACCGAACCGGTACCAATTAAATTAATATATAATTATATATATATATATATATATGTATATATTATTAGATATTACTAATAAAGTTTGAGAGAAGATCACCTGATTCTGAGTATTGATGGAGCCAAAAGTTAATAAGCAATTGAAGGTAGCTCGATCGTTAGTTTAAGTTATTGCAAAGCTTATTCTATTAGGATTATGCAATTTAATTTCATTATTTTTTAATTTTTGTAAATTATTTATTTTGCATGTATATTCTAAGATATGAATTCTTTCGAATTTTTCTATTATGAACTATAAAAAATAGAATATTTCTTTTATTTACGGTTAACCGTTAGATAAACGGTTAACCGGCCAGATTTTTAGGTTATCCGCTTTTATGGTTTTTGGTCTTTATTCTTTAATTTATAACGGTTAACCGACCCGGTAAAAAACCGCATGGTCAGTTTTTTTAGGTGTAAAATGGTCGGTTAACCAACCTATGCTCACCCCTATTTTTTTCCTACTTTTCCCACTTTCTCCCTACTTTATTTTATTTTTCTCATTTTATACCAACTTCGTCTTAATCTACATACTGTTTCTCTTTGCACCTATATATGGGGGATGGGGGGAGTATAACCTAAATACCTTATTTAGAATTTATCAATATTATTTTAACTAACAAGAGTGAAATGAAATGACAAAAAAATTTATCTACTCCCAAAATTTGTGCATCATTTTTAATTACGTGTCTTGTATTATAATAAAAGATGCACGGATTTAGTGAACAAGGGATGTAATTAAAATTATAAACCCTGACACCCTTTTTTCCAAGAATTCATGTCCCTTTACTCGCATTCTCAAATAAGGAAAAGCCTTTCATTTCCGTCAAATGACCAGTGTAATTATAAATCCTAATCTATATCTATCTATCTATACTTATATAAAAAGAGTCTTGAGTGCTTAATATAGATTGCCTATTATATCCTTGTAGTATTTTAAATTTAAGGACAATTATGTAATACTATATTATACATTTAAATACAGTATATATGTGTTTAAATTTAAGTATAATATTTACCTTATTTATTATTTTAATTTAATTAATATTTTTTAATAGACGATAAGTATATATATACATATTTGTTATGCTAACCTATTAAGTTAAGCGTCTAAGATGAGTGACTATCCACGTCACTTATTTCATTTAGTATTATTCTTCTAAAATCAATTTCATGCATACAACTGTTTCTTGTTACTATTTCTCACGTATGGGTTCCTATTTTTTGTTCAAATAATTCGTTTACTTTATTCCACTAATTTGCACCTCCTTCTTGCATCTTACATGTTCTGTTTTTTATTTGTTTATATTTTAAAATAGATTAATTAATAAAATTTATCAAAATTAATCAAAATACTTTGGATAAAATTATTAATTCACATGAGAGTTAATTAGTCCCAATTAGGATTTATTAATTAGTATTAGGGTTTATTAGTCCCAATTAGGGTTTATTAATTTAGATTAGAGTTTATTAATTACAATTAGGATTTATTAATTTCAATTAGGGTCTATTATTCTTCAAATATGATTTATTAATCCAAATGGAGTTTTTATTAATCTGCAATCAGATTTAACTACACATTAATTATATGCAATAGAATTTAAAAAAATTAATAATAAAATATGTGAAGTAGAAAGATGGCCTCGTAAACTAAAGTAGTGGAGGACAACAACAAACTATAGTATTTGAATGAAAATGGAAATAAGGTTTGTTAGATAAAAAAGGAAGAGTGAACAAATTAAGAGGGAAAAAAAAAGGAATTAAGAAGTGACATGGACAGATGCTCACCAAATCGCTCATTAAACAAGCTTAGCATATCAAAACTCTATATATATAAACATATAGATATGAACTATGAAAATTCTCAACTATCCACAATATTAAATTTACTTTAGTAATAAAAAGAAAATATAAAATATAGTTGTTCAAGTATAGATATTTTTCTTAAGATTTTTTATTTTTATTTTTTTCAAACACCCCGTGAGGGTGAGGGGTTAGGCAGGCCCCCAACCTGTATATAGCTCAAACAAAAGCATACAGCGTCTGATGGAGATAACACTAAAAATGAGTGTTATCCCCAACATAAACCGAAAAAAACAGAACCAGTCGGAATTGGATCAACAGCCGATCCAAGTCTCGACAACTAACAGGAGATACAAAGAAAAAACAAATACAATGATCATGGCCCAAAATTGACCATATCAGAAAACTAAGGAAGTGACCTATCGACATGTTGAGTTATTTATTTCAATTTTTTTTAGTTTAATTATTTATTATTAAGTTATTTTTGTTAACAAATTACATACTCCGTATATTTTATGGACTTGATGTTAGAACTCTGATTTTGAATGACCAATATTATGAATTGAATTTGTGAAATTCAATAATTAAGGTAAAAAATAAAAAAAATTCTAATAGTGAATTCATTTGTATTTGTGAAATTCAATAAACAACGTTTAAAAATATCATAATAAGGAAATTGCACATTTTAGAAATTAGGTAAAGTAACTAACCATTCTACATTTGAAATTAGGAGTACTGTTTTTTTTGGTGATCTTGTTACATACTTTTACGAGAGGTACAATCATTAAATTATATTTATAAAGTATTTAATAAATCATTAGAAATTAATTTACCTTATATATAAATTTAAAAAATTATTGAAAATTAAATTGATCTTATTTATCAATTTATTTAATTTAATATACTTCATATATAGTGAGAATGAAGAGAGTTCCACCTCCGTAAAATTAAAAATTAGCAATACATTTGTCTCATTATATTAGTCTCATTTTATTATTTTATACATCATATATATTTGAAAAATGGAACTAATATAATAGGATGGAGGGAGTACAAGATATCTATGAGAATTTTATAATTTATTTAAATTTAAATTTAATTTTATTATTACTTTCTTGGTTATTATAAGGGCTCGCTTACTAGATGATATGTGTTGTGATATAGCTGAATATGTGACTGAGATTATTTACATGGTATATGTTATCAATATATTAGGTTGAATGTTATATAATTTCTACCATTCATAATATGTTAACTGTTTGGTGGGATATATCAAAATTGTATAAGTAGTATAATTTCAAAAGTGTCTTTCAAGTCAAAAGGTCTCATTTGTTTATAGTTAATATACATTTCAGACCCCACCCCCAATTTATATAGGGTCTTCACTTTCGAAGTGCACAAGATATTGACCTATCAATCTATCTCACCCTTTAAGAAAATAATGGGATTGATTGAAGAATGAGATATATACAATTAATAGTTATAAGATAATTATATATTGTAGTACATGCAATCTAAAATAGTATAACATACATAAATATATTTTATTTGAAATTGGACCATAATAATAATAATAATAATAATAATAATATATGTTTAACATTATTGTTTAATTGTAAAAAATAAATAATTTGTAATATAAGGAACATATATATTTTACTACGTCAACAAATAAGTGAATCAATCATTTAACTCTGTTGTTGTTTGAAGTTTCAAGACGTGTTATATCAGTTCAAATCATAATACGTAATTGAACTACAAATATAATTACATGCGTAAATTTTAATTGTTATCATCAAATTACACTTCTACTAGATATTTAAGTTGTTAAGACTCCTATAATTCCTCCTATAATATGAATAGGGCTGCAAACGAGCCGAGTTACTCGTGAGCTATTCGGAGTTCGGCTCGATAAAAGTTCATTCGAGATCGTTTAGTGAAGCTCGTCAACTAAACGAGCCGAGCTTGAGCACGAGAGTATTCGGCTCGTTAACTCGTGAACGTGTTCGTTAACTGATTTAGTATGAAAATATAAAATTATTATTAAATTATGACTTCTATTATATATTATGATTAGTACTAATTATCCTATTAACTCTATTTGTTATAGAAAATGATCAATATTACCTTATTAATGTGAATAAAATAATCTATTTTCAAAGAAATTATTAATATTTTAAATATAAATCCAAATTTAGAAAGTCTATTTTGGCTTGATTAGGGCTCAAATAAGCTCGTGAGACTTGAAGTATTCGGTAAACAAAGTTCAATACTCGACTTGATAATAAACGAGCCAAACCTGAGCACGACGGTGTTCGGCTCGGCTCGGCTCGGCTCGATTGCAGCCCTAAATATGAAGGATTATGTTTCTTCTAACATTGTAATATCCTCGATTCTACTATAGTCACATTTTTAATAAAATTGGTAAATAAATATCATAAGTCATAATTACTAAATTATAAATTTATGAAAATTATAATATTATCCTAAAGTTTACTACTTATAATAGCTAGGCACATCAAGTTGCATAAAATATGAAAATTCAGATGACGAGTTTTATTAGTTAAAATAAGGTTGATAAATTCAAAATTAGAGCATATATATTTTAAAAAAATTATTTTTGGTTATAATTGCTAATTATAGTTTTTATACTAAAATATATTTTTTATTTTTATGCTTAACATTATAAATAGTAAAACGATTAATTTGAAAAGTGTACACTGAAATTAGGACAGAAGATCTCATCCGCAATCTAAGTAGTACTTTTACAATGGCGCTATATATATATATTTATAATTTTCAAAATATTAATACACAAGAAAACTTTAAAAGTATCATTCTTAATTCTTTGCTTTCTTATTAATTAACATATATAAAATTTTGAAAAATTGCAAAATTTGAATAAAACATAAACAATAGGAAATATTAAATAAATATAAATTATTCATCAAAATTTATTTATTAAAATCATTCTTTTAACATGTGAATGCATGGACAATTAGTAGAGAAACTTTGATATTGATTAAAACATAGAAGTAATATTTATGGAAAAAAAAATGGATAAATGAAAAGTTACACGTGCTACGCACGTTCTCAATGCTAGTTATCTAAATGACCGGTGTAATTATAAATAAAAATTGAATAAAAGTTCACACATGGTATACATGTCTTTTTTGGTTATAAAAATATTCATTAAAACTTTCGTCGATACAAAAAGCCACAATTTTTGTGGAGGAATATAGTATAATTTAAAGTTTGGGATCTCAACTGTTTCAAAAGAAAAACAAATAGATAATGATTCCAATATACCATAAATCTTGTTAATTCCATTTTAGGTACGAGAGCAACAACTTCTACGACCAAACAACCCTTCCCGGAAACGTCCAAATCTGCGGCAACCGCAGCGCCCCACAGCCAGCAGAGTTCGAAGCAGCAGGAGTGGCACTGCTAAGGGATCTTCAAGAAGCAACGCCAAGAACCAATCCCTATTTTGCAGCAACAAAAAGAGCCGCCGCCATCAACGGCAACTTAACGATATATGCAATAGCACAATGTGCTCAAACAATCACCCAAGCTGGCTGCTTAGATTGCTTAACTGTTGCTTTCAGAAACATACAGGGCTGCTTGCCCGATGCAGACGGAAGGGCCGTCGACGCAGCTTGCTTTCTCAGATACTCCGACTCACCGTTCTTCGATGATAATCAGATAACAAACATAACACCATTTCTCGGAGAAGGAGGAGGTACTATCTTAAAATAGTTTTTTTTTAATTTATTTATTTATTTTTTATTTATAATTTTTTTAATGAGCTTAGAATCTTTCAGCACGCATTTCAATATATCGAGAAGTAAATGTTACGATAAAATTTATGTCTCACTTGATATAATGACTTGGTGTAGCGTGTAATACATTATATCAAGTTGGACATAAACTTTATTTTAACATCTACTTTTTGACACATTAAAATGAGAATCGAAAGTTTCTAAGTAGGGCCGGATTTAGGAGGAGGGGTAGGAGAGCTTAAGCCCCCACCAAGCCAAAAAAAAAAATTAACTTAAAATTTTCAAATATAGTGTAAAATATAGTGTAAAAGCCCCCACCACCAAATCAAATAACAAGAAAATTTACATCTAACTCGAAATTTATAATATACAGCCCCCACTTGAGATTTTTTCTGGATCCATCCCTGATTCTAAGCGCATGTATCGTGTTCGAAAGAAGTGTAATTGTTTAAGAACTCTTGATTAATGTTTTTAGGGAGTTCAAGCAAGAAGAAAGCTATAATCGGAGGCATTGTGGGAGGCGGAGGCCTTGTTTTGATTTTGGCTGCTTTCTTGTTATGGTACAAGTTTGGAAGGAAGCAGAAATCAGATTCAAGAAGTAATTGAGCATTTCATTAATGCTGTATAATATCATATATATTCAGTTTCTTCATTAATTTCTAAATATTGAAATACACGCAGGTAACATTTTGGGGGCGACTGAATTGCAAGGTCCAAATATGTACAACTACAAGGATTTGAAAAAGGCCACCAACAATTTCAGTGAGGAAAACAAACTTGGAGAAGGAGGATTTGGAGATGTATACAAGGCCACCTTGAAGAATGGGAATATAGTAGCAGTGAAGAAACTGAACATAAATTACAGCAGAGCAAAGTCAGATTTCGAGAGTGAAGTTAGGCTCATAAGCAATGTTCATCATCGGAATCTTGTCCGTCTATTAGGGTGTTGCAACAAGGGATCGGAGCTTCTTCTCGTGTACGAATACATGGAGAATGCAAGCCTCGACAGATTTCTATACGGTATGTAAACGTTTATCGTATAAATACATAGCCAAATCCTGACCTTTTTGCTTGTCATGTATCATAGGCGACAAACGAGGAAGCCTGAGCTGGAAGCAGAGGTTCGACATAATATTTGGCACGGCCAGAGGGCTCGCGTATCTGCATGAGCAGTACCATGTAACCATCATACATCGAGATGTAAAGCCAAGCAACATTCTTCTAGACAAAGATTTTCAAGCCAAGATTGCAGATTTTGGTTTGGCAAGGCTTCTGCCAGAGAATCAGAGTCATGTTAGCACCAAATTTGCAGGCACATTGTAAGTTAGTTATTTCTTCTATGAATTTATTATTTATTATTATTATTATTATTTTTTTAATACAATTAACTGAAATTTAAAGACCGCACTACAGAAGATTTGAACTTGGGATCTCACCAACACACATACACCAGTTTTTCATTTTTGGATTAATACTCCCTCTTTCCCCCTTAATTTGCTACATTTGAGATTGACACAAACATTAAGGAAGGAAAGAATATGTGGTTATAATCAATTCTTAAGAGAGATAGTTAATTATAGCCATATATTCTTTGCCAAAAAGAAAATGTAGCTAAAAAATAGGATGGACTAAAATATCAAACGTAGCTATTTAAGGGGGGACGGAGGGAATATATGACATGTTGGTATTGAACAGGGGTTATACAGCACCAGAATACGCAGTCCACGGCCATTTATCAGAGAAAGTCGACACCTACAGCTTTGGAGTTGTGATACTGGAAATGATCAGCGGGCGACGAAGCAGTGATATGAATGTCGATTCCGACACTGAGTATCTTCTCGAAGAGGTAAACTGCCAGAATGTATATATTTGTGATTGTACATCAGCAGTGGGCACATTAAGTATATAAGTATGTATGCAGGCGTGGAAACTCTACGAGAGTGGGATGCACGAGAAGCTAGTTGATGAGACTTTGGACTCGAACGAGTATAAAATCGAAGATTTGAAGAAAATGGTGGAGATAGGATTGATGTGCACGCAGTCGCCGGCTTCATCGAGGCCAAGCATGTCTGAGATTCTGGCAATGTTGCTAAGCGATGGATCGATGGAGGGTAAAGGTCCGAGCAGAGGTTCGTTTAGTTATTATGAGAATAATAATAGGATAGTTGGGGAAACTTCATCAGTTTCAACTGGATCTTCTGCTACTAATGCCACTGCCTCCTTCACTCAGTTCACTGGCCGCTAGCTTCTCTGTTTTGCTCCACAAGTATAATATTAGATTAAAATAAGTGTTATTATTTTATACTCTCGCATATATTCAGAAAATGTAATATCTTAGATGAGACAGAGGGAGTACTAAGGATTTCTTTTTATCTTTTTACTTTCATATTTTCCTTTTGCATTAGTCTTTTTTTTTTGGTCGTTGGAATTTATGTATATGCTTCAGGGTTTCTGCAAATTGTGTGATGTAAAGGATTATGAATTATGTTTTTTCCATTTTTCATTTTCCATTTTCCAATTGACATGCGCTTGGTTGTCATTTGAATAGTACTAACACTTTAACAAATCTAGAACAGCAAATCTGAAATAAATAAATAATTAATTTCCTTAACTTATTTGTCAAATATCAGCCGTCACAATATCTTTATACTTTTTTTCTCAACAAAATAAGACAGCGCTATCTTCTTCAATTCTAACAGGTCAAAACACAAAAGCCAAAAAAAAAAAACACACACACACACACACAAATGCCAAATAGTATAATCTTAAACTCAACTTTCTAACTAGCATAGCGATCCGAAATTTCTATGCTTTACTTTATAAACTTCAATATAAAACAAAGAATACTATGAGAGATCATATTCATCTAGAAAGAGATGCGATGACGAAGAGAGGGAGTTGACGATTTCCCATCATGCTCTTGTTTATAAAACTGTTTCCTCAACAATTAAGTCAAAACTATGTATATAAATAATACTACTAGTAAAATATTATCCTATAATTCAACAAAAACATGGTGAAATTTCAACACACATCTAATAGAGGAATAAATTCCCAAAACTTGATGTCTTAATATTTATAACAGGATATTCCATCCAAACACATAACTGGCCTGCAGTATAATGGCAAGAAACAGAGGGTTGTCGACCTGGTGGCTCAGCCTCATAGTGGCGGCGGCCGCCGTCTCCACGGCGACGACGCAACCGCAGACTAATCTTATCACTAAAGGATGCAGCCAGTATAACGCTTCCAACGAAGCAGATTTTTTTAACAACCTGAACGCCACCTTCTCCGACCTTAGAAGACAGCTGTCCGGCGGCAGCGGCAAGCGGTTCACGACGGCGCAGCGGGAGGAGACGGCGGACCCGGTTTATGGCATGGCTCAGTGCAGAAGCTATATGTCGGAACCGGACTGCTTGGCCTGCTACGACTTCGCCGTCGATCAGATCCGAAACTGCTCCACCGTCGGAGCTCGTCTCGTGTACGACGGCTGTTTCCTCAGGTACCCTTTTTCTTTTTTTTTCTTTTTTTTTTCTTTTTTTTTTTCATTTTCGACTCTGTTGCTCCTACAATATTTATATTTAACTATTTTCCTTTTTCACGTTTCTGTTAAAAAAAAAAGAAGAATAAATAATTCTTGTTCAGATCGACCCAAAAACAATATGTCTGAAACATTTCATTTTAATAATCTAAGAAATTAATCAAATGCTCTTATATTCTGACGGGATCGGATCATTTGTCCCATGTAACTATTTTTCTATATAACTAATGAAATGAAAATTAAATATTAAAAATTTGTTCATAAATTTTAATAAAATGAATAAACTTTAGCTGATAATTGCAAAGTTAAACAAATAAATGAAAAGCAACCAACAGAAATGGTAGTGGGGCGCATTAGATTGGTCATAATTCGATTCAGGAATTGAAGTTTCGTAACGGTGCTAATATTTCGAAATAGTCATAATTATAAGAGCAATGTAAAAAGAAAAAAAAAATATTTTAATTTATGAATAAAATGTAAAGTTTAGCAATTTTTTACTCTTAATAAAATCGTGAATTGCGACTATTATACGACCATACGAGCACATGAGATATGGTCGTGTAATCAGTTATCCAAACCAGAATTCTCATTCCGGGTAACTTAGTATATTATTCAACAAAAATTAAATATATTTATTTTTTCTTTCAATGAAAGTGATTGTTACCCAATCCCTTTGACTTGATTGACCAGCTGACCCATTAGCATTGAGTTTTTTTTGTCGCTTAAGTCCGTAGTTAATTAGTTATTACTCCCTCATTATTATTATTTTTTTTATTATTGTTATTTTTATATTCTAAGACCTTGCACACATTTTAATAAATAAAATTTTTGACTAAAATGATCTTAATAAATGATGATTGTATCTTTTTACTATACAATTAATATCATGTTGAAAAAAGAGAACATAGCCACTCATAATAAAAGAGGTGAGTTAATTCGAGGGCAATTATGGAAAAAATATGTAAGACATCAATTATATAAAAAAAGTAAAAAATGCTGAAACATCAAATAAAAAAAAAGGACGGAGTATTAACTTGGGGCTGAGCTCTAGGGGTGAGCATTTGGTAATTTGATTTGGTTTTATTTTAAAACATAACTGAATCAAATAAAGAAAATTTTTAAAATTATATCTCAATCAAACCAAAATTATTTCGCAAACTGAATCAAATTAACCAAAATAATTGTTTGGTTATTGTGGTTAATTCGGTTAATCCATTTTTTTTTCATTTCTTTTGAGTACTAAATATGATATCATTTCAGTACCGATAATTCATAAAATCAAAACAATACAAATATAAGATTTCAGGTTAAATAATAACTAACAAATAAACATTATATCAAACAAAATAACTATATAATAAGTAAGTTCAACATTAATCAAAACAACCGACAAGTACATATGTTGTAATCGTTGTAAAAAAAACTAGAATGTTTACCCGTGCGATGCACGGCATTATTGATTTATGCACTCATATTACATTTTAAAATTTATAATTTTAATATATCATATAATAAAGAGAATGATAACATAATGCAACTACATTTAGTACAGAGCATAACAATGCATTAGTGTACAAAGACCAATAACTGTTGCTTGTTAAAATATATATATATATATATATATATATAAAAGATTAGTAATCCACACCTACACCTAATTAAGTAAACAAAAAAGCCTAAATTAAATACGATTGCACCATGCATTAGCAACCTCATGCTTGAAATGGAAATAGAAATAGAGTTATCTAATTGTAAAACAGAGAAATTACCTTAGAGATGGTTTCAATACACCTCTATAGGACTCTGAATCCTCGCAAACAATCGTATTCTAAACATATAGATGATAAAATAACTTAATTGTTGTGCATGAGATCTACTCAAATTATTTAAATTTGAAGAAACGACACATATATTATGACCGTATTCTGCATCTTGCAATACTTTCCAATCTGAAAGTGAATTTTTTTTTATTGATATCTAACTATCAATAAAAATTGACATCCTTTTTTTTACAGAAAGAGGTTGACATTCTAACTGAAGTGATTATCGAAAAAATAGGACAATATAGTAAAATTCTTATCCATGTTATCCGTAAGAAACTCAAGTAAAATTGGAAAAGAAAATCATAAAATATGAATCATATCGTAAAAGTACGGAGAAAAAAAAGACACATAAATGATATATCTTCATCCCAAAGAATGACTTTAATTAAAAACATATTGTATGGACAGTTAGAATTACTCATGCACAGAGTCAAGTGAGATTACACAAGTGAGATTTGTGTATGCAGAGCAAATGTCAAATAAAATTTTAGGTATTGATGAATCGTGTGCTTTGCTTATGGATTTATTTATAATCTTTGGAGAATATTAAAAGGACACCTCTTTAGGAGAAGTTTCAAGAGGAAGAGGTGCGGAAAAAAAAACTGCTAAAGGAAGTTACAAATATTTGAAAGAAAAAAACTGCCCATGTGATTTTGTTTTAAGATAGATAGATAGATTAAAATTAATAAAATCATCCAAATTAGAAGAAGTTTCAATGTTCAAAAAGTCACAATACACCAATACTAAATATGAAAATAAGAAGATTAATAGTGAATAATTTTAGGAAATATAGAACATATACAATTAAAATTTTAGTATATAAATATTTTTAATTCAAATATATATATATATATATATAATATAATCCGGTCTTTGGTTTTGTTCGGTATTAAGAAAATGAAACGATCCAAACCCAAAAACCAAAAAAAATAATTAATTTCAAACCGAATTAATCAAATTAACCAAACTAACCGAACCAAATTAAATATTTCAGTTTGATTCGATTTGATTTTCAGTTTTTGGATTATTTTGCTCACCTCTACTGAGCGCGCAAGCCGCAACGGTTTAAGATCGTCGTTGTTTGGTCAGTCTGTATTGCTGAAGAAAATTTAATTTTTTAAGATGAATTTTTCCGCAAAGTTTATTGTAGAGACCGAGGAAATAAAAATGAGCAATCCAGGTGTGAATATTTGACCACGAATGGTATATGTTCTTATCAATTCCAAATAGGTAACGTTAACGTATCGTTGCTTGATGGAAGAAAAATAAGAGAGTAGGTGAAGGATTGGAGCTGATTTTCTAATCAATTTTCCATATATTTAATGATAAAAAAATGTTACAAATTCATACCATTAATCATCAAAGACACGTAGATTTCAAATAATAATAATAATAATAATAATAATAATAATAATTATTATTATTATTATTATTATTATTATTATTATTATTATTATTATTATTATTATTAGGTGTATTAGAAATCTAATTGAATTATTAGACCGTAATAAATATTTACTACAAAATTAAACTAATTCAAAACAGATTGAAAACACAAAAAAAGAACGTATGAATATGAGTGACTATTATTTTGATTTGCTATATCAAAGTGGCTAATTTTGGGGATTAACCCTATATGATATACAGTACTAATAATGAATTGAAATAAGGTACGAGAGCTACAACTTCTACGAGCAAACAATCGAAAACACTCTAGAGTGCGGCGACAGAAGCGCGGCGCAGCAGAACGCCTTCACCGCCGCCGCACAGAAACTGCTAACCGATCTCCAGATCGCAACACCGAGAATCAACGGCTACTCTGCCGCGTCAAAGAGGGGGGTCTCCAACGACGGAGCACTGAACATTTACGCGGTGGCGCAATGCGCTGAGACAGTGAGCCAAAGCGGGTGCCTGGGCTGCTTGAACGCCGCCTACGAAAGCCTCGACGACTGCTTCCCAGCAGCCGAAGGAAGGCTCGCCGATGCAGCCTGCTTCATGAGATATTCGGACACGCCCTTCTTCAATGATAATCAGACCACCGACATCGCTTCTTTGCTAAGCGAAGGAGGAGGTAATGATTGACGGATTCAGATCCCTTATTGCAATTTCGTGTGACATCTCCTATTGTATCAATGGATGATTGTCGTATGTCCATAATATTTTTAAAACCAGTAATTCTTGGTTATGGAAAATTTTAATTATTACTGGTTTTGGAAATATTTTGAATACGTGATAATCATGCATTGATAATTGCAATAGAAGATCTGAATCCATGATTAATGTACGTCTCTTAATAGTCATGCATCTTTAAATAATTTATGATTTATGATTTTTTTTTTTTTTTTTTTTTTTGTAATTCTGCAGATGATTCAATCAATGGAAAAGCTGTTGTGGGAGGAACGGTGGGAGGTGTAGGCGGTTTAGTGATTTTAGTTGCTCTTCTTTTGTGGTTTGCTTTTTCAAGAAAGGCGAAAGCAGCTGAAAGAGGTGATTTTATCATCAATTTTTCTTACATATATACACTTTTCATTTTGGAAGTTTACAAAGAGTTTGATACTTCCACTTTAATGCATGGCTCTAGAGGCAGATCTATGTGGAGTCGGAGTACAAGCTAAAGCCCTCACGGCAATTTCCTAAATCTCTAGGTTCTAGTGCATATTTTGCAGAAATTTTATATTCGAATTATGCCAAAAAATTTATAGACTAGCCACCCTTAGAGATTTGATTCTAAATCCGCCACTACATGGTCCCCACACCCCTTTATATTCTAAATCTCTTTCTTTTTAGTATTTACAAAAGACCACATGTTTATTACTTCACTTTCTCTCTAGTGGGTCGATCCCACGTTAAACCATATATACATTTATTAATCTTTTTATTAAAAATCGTGCTACAAAGATCGAGCGTATCAAACTCTTAGTGGGTAGAGCTAGGGAGTAGATTTTATCTCCACGAGTAAGATTTTTATTTTTATTTTTTGATGCAGCTAATATTTTGGGAGCAACTGAACTGCAACGGCCAAATGTGTACAGCTACAACGAGTTGAAAGAGGCGACCGACAATTTTAGTGAAGAGAAAAAACTAGGGGAAGGGGGTTTTGGTGTTGTGTACAAGGTATAGCTAGATATATGCAGTCTTGTGTTTTTTTGTTGCTTATGAAGGATTCATATTCTTACAAAGGGTTGGGAATTAATGGAGATCAGGCCACCTTAAGAAATGGGAACGTTGTAGCAGTGAAGAAGCTTGATATGAATTACAGCAGAGCAAAGGCAGATTTTGAGAGTGAAGGTAGGCTCATAAGCAATGTTCATCACCGCAATCTCATCCGTTTGTTGGGTTGTTGTAGCAAAGGATCTCAGCTTCTTCTCATCCACGAGTACATGGAGAATGGAAGCCTCGACACATTCTTATACGGTACATACACATAATCTTCAATTCATCATTAGAACCCTTATACTGTCTGTCTGTGTATCGATCTATCTATCTGTCTACCTATCTGATTCTGATAGGTGAGAAGCGAGGATTGCTGAGCTGGAAACAACGGTTTGATATAATATACGGCATAGCAAGGGGAATCGCGTACTTGCACGAGCATTACCACGTAACCATAATACATCGAGACATAAAGCCGAGCAATATTTTGGTGGACGACGAATTTCAAGCCAAGATCGCTGATTTCGGGTTGGCAAGGCTTTTACCGGAGAGCCAGAGCCATGTGAGCACTAAATTCGCTGGCACGTTGTAAGTAATCTCAATCCTTTAAGGCCTTTAGATTAGAGGACTAGATAATGAGATCAAAAAAATTAGATTAATACTATATACTAAAGAAGTGCAAGTATTGTAACATGTTAGTTAGTACAATGAATATATATGTGGAAACAGGGGATACACGGCACCAGAATACGCGGTAAACGGGCATTTATCGGAGAAAGTCGACATCTACAGCTTCGGAATCGTAGTCCTAGAAATCATCAGTGGCCGAAGATGCAGTGATATCAATACCAATTCCAACTCTCCCTATCTTCTTGAAGAGGTAACCAAGTAGGCTGGCCTTATAAAACTAAACCATACTAAAACAAATTAAACCATAAATTAAAAAACTTGTTGACGTGACACTGACACATCAATTGTGAGCAATGTGCGTAGGGCAACGTTCCTGATCTGCCAAGTACACATTCTTTTATTTGATTTTTGTTTTTTTTTTTCAAAAGTGATAAGTCGTAAATGGTGAATATAATACACTAGGCATGGAATCTATACGAAAGTGGGAAGCATGAAAAACTAGCGGACGAAATGGTGGAGTGGAGCGAATATAAAGGGGGAGAATTGAAGAAAATGGTGGAAATAGGGTTGATTTGCACGGAGTCGCCGGCTTCTTCTCGGCCAACCATGTCTGAAGTTCTAGTGATGATGTTGAGTGATGGAGGAGAGGAGCAGAGAGGTCCACGTAGGTCTACTTTCAGTATTCATGGGGAAGATCAAAATAATTCTAAAGGCTCATCTTCAGCCTCTAATGCCACCGCCTCCTTCACTAATTTCACCGGCCGCTAGTTTAATATATTTCTCCATCCAAATGAACATCGATGTCTTTCTTTTGCTTTTTAGTTCGATGGAGGTATATAGCTGCATGTAGTTTGTAACATATATATATATTGATATTATCATATTATGGGATTCCAATATTTTTTATTCCAAATTTTAATTTATATTGATTTTATATTTATTTATAAAAATAAAAAATATTATAATATGATAAATCATAACATAAATTTAAAAATAAAAATTAATTTTTAATTTTTAAGTTATCAATGCTAATATATTTAATAAAAGTGAAATTTAATTCTAAAAAATCATTATAAACCCTAATCGGATTAATGAATCCTGTAAAATAATTATACAATTAAGAGGTAATTGCAGAAAAAAAATCATCAACTTTCACATTTTTGCAAATAAGGCACCGCTTCTAAATTTTTGCAAATTAAATCACAAAGTTTCATTTTTTATATTTAAAATCTTCTCAACAAAAATTCCCCCGGTCACAATGCTACATGAATGCTTACGGGGACTTTCCGGCTATGATGTGGTCGCCGGACTTTAAAAAACAGGCATTCACTTATAGAAAAAAAAAAAAAAAAAAAAAACTTGTGATTTAATTTGCCAAAAATTAAAATAAGTTAAACACAAAAATTTAAAAGTGATGTGTGATTTGCAAAAAAATGGAAACTGACGATTTTATTTATTTTTAATTTTTTTTGGCAATTAACCTTAAAATCAAACTAAATCATTTAAAATTAAAATTATTTAAAATTTGCATAAAACTAAAAAAATTGAGATTTAAGACACGATTTGAGGCATCAAACTTGGAACAGTTGATATCGTTCCTTTTCTATCTATAATACTATTACTAGCTCTAAAGATGATTCGATTACTTCCAAAATGGTGTGAGAAATTAATGCCCAGGTCGATGACTTTCAAATTGACTGACCGGTGACTCGGTCTTAGTCTTCCTTAGAAGAAATAAAAGTTGAGTTAATTCATCAAAAATTGAAGTTAGTTAATTGCCAAAATTTAAAAGTGGTGTGCAATTTGCTAAGTATGAAAGCAGGTGAATTGTTTTACAATTAATTTTAAAATTAAATTAAATTATTAAATTAAAATTATTGAAAAATATATATAACTAATAAAACTTGAAATTTAAGACACGATTTAATATATCTACAATATGTTGATTGTATTACTTCCAAAATGGGGTTCGAAATTGGGGCCCAGGTGGATGACTATCATCAAATTGACTAACTGGTGACTCGGTCTTAATCTCCTTAGAAATACTATTTGCGACTAATGCTCCAATGCTCATTGTGGGCACGCTTAATATGCCACCGGATGGCGTGATATTGGTGTAAATAAAGAAATTAATAAAAGCATACCAAAATTAATTAAATTATACTACAAAAAACTAAACCATACCTAAAATAACTAAACCCTAATAAGAAAGATGATTGCCGACGTGACATTATCATATCACCGGTGGGCACATTAAATGTGTCCACTGTGGGCATTGGAGCGTTTCAGTACAATTTGCATTCACAAGAGCTAATTGTCTCATTACACACAATATACAAATGAAAATCTTCTATACTTTAATAATAATATACTCTAATCTAGCTCGGTGCTTTGTAATCAGTAGAGCCACCTTATAAGGTTGGCTAAAATACACCCAAAACATCACTTTGCCTTCTTTTAATTTTTAAAACGTTGAAATTTTTTTAAAATTATTATTGCCAAGTGCCAACCCATGTTAAATTACTGTTAAAGTGACAATTGTGCAAGAAATGAATAAAATGAAGAAATTGCAAAGCACCATAGCATCATGCGTGAGAAAGAAGACAAAGACAGTCAATATATATATATATACAAAAGGAACTCACTACTTAAATTTAAATGTGGTAGTAGTCAATTGAGCTCACCCACTAAAAATTTCTAGCTAGTCCAAAAATTCTTCTCAAACAGTTAGTCAATTGAGCTCACCCACTAAAAATTCTAGCTAGTCAATTGAGCTCACCCACTAAATATTTCTAACTGTTTCAAAAAATTCTAGCCTCAGGACTCATCTTACCGGCGGCGGCGGAAGGTGGTTCGCCACGGCGGAGCAAGGGAGGTCTTCGGATCCGGCGTACGCTATGGTTCAGTGCAGAAACTACATGAATGAAACGGATTGCTTAGCTTGCTACGGCGATGGATCGATGGAGGGTAAAGGTCCGAGCAGAGGTTCGTTTAGTTATTATGAGAATAATAATAGGATAGTTGGGGAAACTTCATCAGTTTCAACTGGATCTTCTGCTACTAATGCCACTGCCTCCTTCACTCAGTTCACTGGCCGCTAGCTTCTCTCTTTTGCTCCACAAGTATAATATTAGATTAAATAAGTGTTATTATTTTATACCCTCGCATATATTTAGAAAATGTAATATCTTAGATAAGACAGAGGGAGTACTAAGGATTTCTTTTTATCTTTTTTACTTTCATATTTTCCTTTTCCTTTTGCATTAGTCCTTTTTTTTTGGTCGTTGGAATTTATGTATATGCTTCCGGGTTTCTGCAAATTGTGTGATGTAAGGATGATCAATTATGTTTTTCCATTTTCTATTGTTCATTTTCCAATTGAGTGAAATAAATAAATAACTAAATATCGGCCGTCACAATTTCTAAACAAAATAAGAAGAGCGAAGATTGATACGCTACATACCTAATTTGAGCGTAATATGAGCGACACGCACGTCGTTGGCCTTTTCTCTCTCCATATATATATTTTAATTTATTTCTTTCTTTCAAAGTTCACTCAATATATGATCCATTATCTTTTCTTTTTATTTATTTTTTTCAATGATTCTCTATTAATTATATTTTATTTAATTATCTAACTGTAATTAGGATTTATACATTCCAATTAGGGTTTATAATTTCACCTAGGAACTTATTAATTTATTATTATTTTTTATTGGAATTCAATTTAAAGTTAATTACTTAATTCATTACAAATGTAGAATTTCGATAGAATCTATATGTATGTAGAGAAGAGAGAGAGAGAATGTGATAGAAAACGAAAAATCAATTGCAAAAAAAGGTTTGTTTTTTTTTGTCGGGCAAACACTACACATTTACATACACGCATGACGTACCCGATGTGACTCGAACCCCCGACCTCTTGATTGGAAGGGAAAACGTTTTACCAACTGAACTGCGCTTCATTGTCAATTACAAATAATGGCTGATGTGTCATCCACACCAACAGTCGCGCATGAGTCGCCTAGGAATTGGTGGGGGCATACCTTTACTCTAAGAAGAGCTATCTTCCCCAATTCTACCAGGTCAAATGTCACGACCGCACTTTACTAATTAATAGCCAAGCTCGGTGATTCGTGACTATGGTGGAATTAACGAATAATAAAGAAAAGGAAGTGAAATTTCGAGATTTGACGCTAACAAATTATAAAGCAACATCGATAAGTGGGCATAATAGTTGAAAGTAGTACGACGCGATTTGTCATGATTCTGACTTAGATTACAACCAAATTGAAAATGATTCAGAATATTAGAGTGTACGCAGCGGAAATTTGTGGAAATACGTGTATGGAGACACGTATTACCAAGAGTGTTCATCAACTACACTAATCGCTAACTTCGACAAAACATCGCTGGTCACTCTTCCGTCATCCAGCTCAACCTGCACATTGGAAATAATATACAGGGCGTGAGTACGGAGTACTCAGTGGACACAATGCCCAAAACATTTTTATTGTCAAGCCATTCATAGTGAAGCATAGGGTTTTATTGAAAGGCCTATGTTCACGAAAAACTGAGTTATCTTAAAAGTGTCTGCGCAGACTAAGTTCTGTAGTAATCTACCATATCTGAGTTTGTTGTGCCCGAGGAGTTGGCCACCTCACTCGGTCACGTGATCGGTCACTATCTGAATGACACGATCAATGTGTACACTAGTCCAAGAATAATAGCTGATCATTCAAGGACCCGAATTCGATTTATGAATTGGCATTTCGCCATTTAACAGATAGGCATCATACAAAAACTGAAAACATTTATGGCATGACAATACTTTAAAAGGAGCTACTGATCTAATAAAACATGCTTTGTTTTATAGAAAGCCCACCTCGTTGTGTTTAATTACTGCAACGAGATCTGATCTCTGCTGCTGCTACTGTCCCTCCTTCGCGTGCCCTTCGATTAAAAATTGAGGTGAGATTCACGTACTAGCAAGGGAAATCTTATCTAAGATTTTAGTCGAAATGCTGATCGGAGGTTATTCTAAATCCAGTAACGTAGTTACTGTTATCTAAGCCTGAATTATAACTACCGTTATGTGAACGGTTCATAAATTTTTTTATCAATAAATCAATATTTGATTTATTGTTAATCTAGATAAATTTTTACTGCGTATTTGATTAGCTTAATCAAGTAATCTAAATTATTAATTCTTAGTAAATAATTTCCGGTTAATTAACTTCTCTTAAGTTAATCCTTGAAATCGTAAAATAATTCCTTACGAATATATCGGAATTTAATTCCGATGGAGTACGATTTAGTTAGAGTCATCTCGGCCCATAATTAATTCTAATTCGGAATTTGAGTTCGTCAATTTAATTATTAATTGGGTCGAAGCCCAAAACTAGAGATGGAGGTCGGCCCACTTAGTCAAGTCCAGAATCCGGTCCGGTCTTCAGCCCAACTATAGCACCAGCCCGGCCCCGCGACTAGAACCCGACCCAGCTAAGCAAAGAGCTCTAGCTCTCTCTTCTTCCTTATTCGCGATCGGGCTCTCTCTTTCTCCCTCTGAACTCGCGATTTCCTCTCTGTATTTCCCTTTCTTGATTCTTCTCCTCCGGTCGTCTTCTCCGGCAATGACCTCAGTGGCACCCCAATCAATGGGTGTCGTCGCCCTGCTCCTCATTTCCTCTGAAATTATTCTCCCCAAATTGACATTAGGGATTTTGCCCTAGTCAAAATCAGGGCAGAGTCTCTCCGGTCTTTCTTCTGTAAATCTTTGGCTGTAATTCACTGTTTTCGGTATCAGGAAGGGCTCTGCCAATGGTGAGATGGCGTCGACTCCGGGAAGGTTTGGCGGTTCAATTCTTGCGTCCGTCTTAGGCTTCCATCGGCGTGTTCGTCTCTGCTTCGATGCTTTCCGGCGGCCGGCTGCAACTCCCGCATCTCGGTTGCTCTCCTTAAGATGCAAAATTTAAAAAAAAAACCCTAACCCTCTCGGGTTAGGGGACATTCGTCCCTCTCGATTACATTTTTGACTCTGTATGTCTTTCTATGTTATTTCTAGTTCGCGTGTTATTGAGTTCGATTTTAAGAAAAGATTCGGTAACAGTTACTGGATTATTATGAACAAAGGGTTACTGATCCTTGTTACTCTCGTTTCTGTAGATTCGTGACGATGATGAGGACCGCTGCTCGCTGCTGCCGCCGCTCCATGCCTCCATCCCTTCTGCCGTCGAGGCTTCGAGTCTCGACGGAGGTTCGGACCTCCTCACCAATTTCTCGAATTCTAAGCTAAGTTTTATTCACTGAATTTGGTCGTTGAGCCCATTTGGTGTGATGGAGTGCATTTCAGCCTCTAGTATTCGGTTAATCTTTAATTTTAAACATGCTATGGATGACTTGTAATGAGACTGAAATTTTTATTCCTGCAACTTGGATTGTGGTGTGTTCTTGTCCTAGGTTAGGATGTTGATTAGGCTTGGGTGTTCTTGCTTTAAAGAATGGAGGTTGTAAAAGCATGCTAGGATTTTTATTCAAACCATGGTCAAGGAACTTAAGTTGCTACAACATAGTTAACATGCTTGTTCATGCTTGAAGTTCTAAGGAAAATAGTAGCATGAAAGTGGTGTTTTGGTTGTTACCTAGAAGAAGATGGGCTGTAGTTGCTAGCTCTCCTTCTTCTCCTTCTCCTTTCCTATTTGCTGCTCCTCCTTCACTCTCTATCACTCTCTCTATTTTGGTTGTTTGAATTTTGAGGAGTTTGGCTGTTTTGGTTAGGAGAGTGTGTGAGTTTATAGAGGATCGTTTGAGACAATTGGTCTTAGCATGGTAGGTTGACTTGGAAAGGAAGGGTGTAGTGTTTCAAGGCTTTCTATTTTCATGCTATTTTTGGTTCTAAGTTGAGGGATCTCTGCAGATTTTATTTGTCCTCTAATGTGCAGCTTGGTTTCTCTTCCCTTTTTGTTCTTACTTGGTTGTTTTATCTCTCCTTTGCAGGTATCAAGGAAAGGATGAAGCTGCTGTCCCTGCGGCTGTGTTTGGCTTCTCCCAATAGCTGATTTATTTCTCTAATTAGCTATGGTATTTGTCTTATTTTCAGGTTTTGAATCTCTGTTTTTATGTTATTAAAAGTTGACTTATTTCCTTCTCTTCTCTTGTTTGCAGGCATGAGACTAGGTGATAGGCAGAGCTTTGCTTTTCTACTTCGGCCCTCAAGGGCTAATTCCCTTTCTATATATAGATTAGAAGAGATTCTTGGGTTTGTTTATTCAATGCTATAGGCTGAAATTTAATGGTTGAGATTTTGGATTTCCTCTGTTTGTTCGAGTAGTCTTGCTACTAATTAAAAAAAGTAATGTTTTATTCTACTCTCTTTTCTTGGTTTATATATATATATATATATCCGAGCTATGCCTTCTACATGAATTGTTTATTGGGCTTGGCCCACTGATTAGTCAAACGGGTTTGACCCGATTAATCTACAAGTGGGCTTGGTTCGTTCTGATTAATCAATTGGGCCTTGGCCCAATAAATAAAGATATATATATACATATAGAGTATCGATAACTATCTCTTACTTGAGTTATTCGATTATCGACGATGATCGCTCATTCGGAAGTTTATTGATCATTCGAAAGCTAAATAACATAGAAATCAAGTCGCTGCTTGATTCCATCGTCATTCTTTAACTGATAATTTAAGCGATTTAATTACTAAAGGTTGGTAACCGATCATCGAAGTCGAGTTGCTACTCGATTCTATTATTGTTCTCTAAACAATAGTTCTAGCAATCTTGAATGCTACAAGTTGATAATATAACTCAATCAATCGGGATTAATTAGTTAACTAGTTAAGTAAAATACGGGGCGTTACATCCTCCTCCCCTTAAAAAATTTCGTCCCGAAATTTGCATACCTTAGTTAAATAATTCCGGGTACCTCTCTTTCATCTTATCCTTGAGCTCCCACGTAGCTTCTTCCTGACCGTGGTGCTTCCACAAAACCTTCACCGAAGTGATGGATTTATTTCTGAGTTGCTGTACTTTTCTGTCTAAGATTGCTTCTGGTCTGTTCTCATAACTCAAATCTGGATTGAGTTTTATTTCATCTTGATGGATTACGTGCTTTGGATCGTGCACGTACTTCCGAAGTTGTGACACATGGAAAACGTTGTGCACGTTTCCATGGCTTGGCGGCAACGCCAACTTATAGGCTACTGGTCCGATTCTCTCTAAAATCTCGTAAGGTCCGATAAATCGTGGCCTCAGTTTTCCTTTGACTCCAAATCTCACTATCCCCTTGGAAGGAGATACTTTCAGAAACACCTTGTCTCCTACTTCAAACTGAATCTCGGTTCGACGATTGTCGGCATAAGATTTCTGTCTATCCTGAGCTTCCTTAATTCTTTCTCTAATTTGGCGCACGATCTCGATCATGTCGCTGATCGCGTCAGGGCCTAACATTTTTCTCTCACCGACCTCATCCCAATAAAGCGGTGATCTACACTTTCTTCCATACATCGCTTCGTATGGTGCCATATCTATGGTCGCCTGATAGTTATTGTTGTAGGCAAACTCGATCAGTGGTAATACTGGCTCCCAATGACCACCTCGGTCAAGTACTACTGTTCTCAACATGTCCTCTGAGGTTTGTATGGTCCTTTCTGACTGCCCATCGGTCTGAGGGTGAAAAGCAGTACTAAAATTCAATCTGGTTCCAAGTTCTCTTTGTAAGCTCATCCAAAATCTAGAGGTGAATTTTGAATCTCGGTCTGACGTGATCGAGATTGGTACTCCATGGAGGCGTACTATCTCACGAACATACAACTGAGCTAGTTTCTCTGACCCGTACGTTATTGGGATCGGGAGAAAGTGTGCGCTCTTTGTAAGTTGATCTATGATCACCCAGATGGCTGTATTTCCTCTTCTCGATTTTGGCAATCCTGTAACAAAATCCATGGCGATATGCTCCCATTTCCACTGTGGAATTTCTAGGGGTTGCAATTTGCCATAAGGTCGCTGATGTAGAGCTTTCACTTGCTGGCAGGCTAGGCATCTTACCACAAACGATGCTATGTCCTTCTTCATGCCATCCCACCAGAATTTCTTCTTGAGGTCTTAATACATCTTTATACTACCAGGGTGCGCGGTATACGGTGTATCGTGTGCTTCACTCAGAATTTCATTTTTAAGTTCTTCGTTAGGCGGAATGCACAGTCTTCCTTCGACCGTTATTGCATTATCTGGTTCTTCGCGGTACTCTCCGGGCTCTCCCATTCTGATTTTCAAGCGTATCTTCTCGAGTGTCTCGTCCTTCCTCTGAGCCTGAAGAATTCGACTTCTCAAGTCAGGTTCTACGGTTAGGGTGGCAATTATCCCTTCTACCGTTGCTGGTGGCAGTACCACTTCTAAGTTCATCCTTTCGAATTCTAGGATAAGTTTCTCTTCTTCAGTTAAAAGAAATGCTACCTTTGACTATGCCTTGCGACTTAGCGCGTCTGCTACTACGTTAGCTTTGCCCGGATGGTAGTTGATTCAACAATCATAGTCCTTCACTAATTCGAGCCATCTTCTCTGCCTCATGTTAAGGTCTCTTTGCTCGAAAAAGTATTTGAGACTCTTGTGATCTGTGAAAATCTCACATCGTACTCCGTAGAGATGGTGTCTCCAGATCTTCAGGGCGTGTACCACTGCTGCCAATTCTAAGTCATGGGTTGGGTAGTGGAGCTCGTGTGGTCTAAGCTGTCGTGAAGCATAAGCTATCACCTTCCCTTCTTGCATTAGCACACATCCTAGCCCATTCTTGGAAGCATCTGTGTAAACGATATATTCCTTGTCCGGGTCTGGGACTGCCAGAATTGGGGCGGTAGTCTGTTTCTCCTTCAACTGTTGAAAATTTGACTCGCATTCCGGTGTCCATGTGTACTTGATCCCTTTCCTTAAGAGCTGTGTCATTGGCCTGGCTATCTTAGAAAATCCTTCTATGAATCTTCGATAGTAGCCAGCTAATCCTAAGAAACTTCGGATTTCGTTTGGTGTTGATGGGGATTTCCAGTTCTGAACTGCTTCGACTTTTGCGGGGTCCACTTTAATTCCTTCGGCTGACACAATATGACCCAAAAATGCTACTTCTTCTAGCCAAAATTCACACTTGCTGAACTTGGCGTAAAGCTTCTCTATTCTCAGAGTTCCTAATACTGTCTTCAGGTGGTCCTCATGTTCTTGTTTGCTCTTTGAGTAAATCAGGACGTCATCTATGAAAACTAAGACAAATTTGTCTAAGTACGGGTGAAAAACCCGATTCATGAGATCCATGAATACCGCTGGCGCATTCGTTAACCCAAATGGTACAACTACGAACTCGTAATGTCCATATCTGGTTCGGAATGCCGTCTTGGGTATATCCTCCGGTCGGATCTTCAATTGATGGTATCCTGATCTAAGATCTATCTTTGAGAAGACACTCGTTCCCTTGAGTTGGTCAAACAGATCATCGATCCTTGGTAATGGGTACTTATTCTTAAGGGTTAGCTTGTTCAGTTCTCGATAATCTATACACATCCTCATGGAGCCGTCCTTCTTCTTTACAAACAATACTGGTGCTCCCCATGGTGACACGCTAGGTCTGATGAAACCTAGGTCCAGAAGCTCTTGGAGTTGTACTTTTAGTTCCTCCAGTTCTTTTGGTGCCATTCGGTATGGTGCCTTGGATATCGGGGCTGATCCAGGTTCCAAATCGATGGTAAACTCTATCTTCCTATCAGGTGGTAGTCCTGGTAGTACGTCCGGAAAAACATCAGGAAATTCATGAACAATTTCAACATCTTCGATCTTCTTCTCCTCCTCGTCCTTGGGTTCCTCATTCAGGTAAATGAGGTACGCTGGGTTCCCTTTTCTTATCAAGGTTGCTGCTTGGATGGCGGAAATCACCGATTTTCGCTTATTTAAAGCAATTCCGTGGAAAGTTGTCGGTTCCTTACCCGGCATTCTAAAGGAAATCTTTCTCTCCTTGCAGAGGATGGTGGCGTAGTTTTCGGCTAGCCAATCCATTCCTAAGATTATGTCTACGTCTTTCATCGGTAAGACGCTCAGATTATTTGCTAGGAGTTTGTGTGAGCCTAGGTTCAGTTCTAAGTTTGAGCAACAACGCGTAAGAGTGATGTTCCCTCCTACAGGCGATGTAATTCGCATATCCGTCCCTATTGGTTCTGTTCCTAGACTTAGATATTCTACGCATGCTTTTGCGATGAATGAATGCGAAGCACCCGTATCAAATAAAACAATTACAGGTATCTCACGGAGTATGCCCATACCTGCCAGGTTTCCCTGATTTCCTTGATTCCTAGCGGGCTGCTTCTGCTTCATTGCATGAACCTTTGCGTTCTGTTGTTGCATATGTTGCCGGAACTGTTGGTGTTGCGGTGGAAGCGGGGGAGGCGGTGGGAGTTGTTGCTGCTGCGGTCCTTGCTGAGCTTGCATTGCTCGAAGTTGTTGGTTCTGGCTAGGTTGACCTGACTTCGAGGTCGTTCCCTCCTGCTTCTTGGGGCAGTTGTTCGCAAAATGCCCTTTCTGTCCACATGAATAGCAACTGTCGCTCCCCGCCCTACAGACTCCCTCATGTCTTCTGTTACACTTGGGGCATTGGGCGTATCTGGTTGGGAAGCTCCCGGTCGGAGCCGGCGCAGTTTGCTTTTCAGAGTTTTGAGGGCGTGGTTGTCCTTGCCACGGTTTCTTCCCACCTCGATTTCTGTGATTATCATCCCACTTCCGTTTTCCCTTGTCGTGCTGTGGCTGAGAGTGAGTGGGGGTTGGCATCGGGGTAGACGCAGGCTTGTCGCCAGGCATCGCTGCCTCGATGTCCAGTGCTCTTCCAAGAGACTCAGTGTATGATAGTCCGCCATGGCTTGCAAACGCCATTCTGATCTCGTGCCTCAGACCGACACAGAATTTCTCAGCCATCTTTTCGTCGGTGTCTACCTGATCCGGCGCGAAGCGGGACATGTCACAGAACACCCTGTCATACTCAGTCACAGACATTTTTCCTTGTTTCAGACTGTAGAACTCATTTTCCTTCTTCTTTCGGTAACTTTTTGGAATGTATTTGTCGTATATTCCAGTCTTAAACTGGTCCCATGTGAGGTTCTCAAGTTGTTCGGGGGTCATGGTCTTCCTTCGTGCCTCCCACCAGAAGTCAGCTGATCCCGACAACTGGAAGGATACACAGGTTAAGCGTTCCTGGTCAGTGCAGTGTAGGAAGTTGAATATCCGTTCCATGGCTCGTACCCAGATTTCTGCCTCAGCTGGGTCTCTTATGCCATTGAACACGGGTGGATTCTGTCTAAGGAATAGCTCCTCGATTCTCCTCTCAGGTGGAGGTGGAGGTGGGTTGTTATTTCCCTGGTTACCTTGTTCATGGTTTACTGATTCAGCTACGGGTGCCCTTCTGGGACGTCCGGGTGCTCTCCTTGGTGGCATCCTGCTGAATCAACAACGGTTAAGTTCTAACCTCTTTGAGGCTTGCCTCAACCCAAGGTACGCATACACAGATATACTTATATATAGACATGTAGCATTCGTCCTCTTGTATTCTACACGGTTATAATATAGTTATTCATAATTGTAGTTTGATAAGGTGGGAAAATATTTCTGAATTATTTCTATATACGAAGGAATAAACTATAATAGGCATCATATAGATAAGAGAAAATTGCCCGAAATGGGTCTTAAGTACATCTACAAAAGTCTCACTGTCTAAGTACACAACATGATGTTACCAGCTATGTGACATCACCTCAGGTACTTAGTCATGGAGTATCTAATATCCGTACTAACTGATCATAGCTACGATACTACGAAGCGATCTAATCATTTTCGTCTAGATACATAATACTGGGACATAAGAAAATAGGGTGAGTATGGTCTACTAGCGCCGTTCTCAACCACTACAAAAGGGTACGAGGGTCGGTCACTCGGAATCTATGGTGCTGTGATCCGAGCCGTAATCCACCTCGTCCTCAAGGCCGTCCTCATCCTCATGGAGACCGAAATCCTGGGGGTCCTCATCATCTCCCAAGTGGAACTGAAGACCTATCTCATCATCCTCATCATCCTCGATGCCTGCTCCGAACTCAAATACCCCCGCCATAGGGGCAACCTGATCGTCCTCCTCATCAACATCCTCCTCGGGGTCCTCCTCGGGATCCTCCTCGTCATCACTAGAATCCGGCTCATCGGGATCCTCTGCCCCTACTCCCGCTCCAGCTCCTGGCACAGGCTCAGGCTCGGGTAGCCTCAGTCTCTCAAACTCGTCAACACGTCGGACGTGCTCCCCGTCCGCTCAGGCTAGATCGGCCTGCTGTCGGACTAGGGCTGTCCAACTACTCCCTGGCTGTCGGAGGCTCTCCATGTACTGACGCGAACGCTCGTACCTAGCACGGTACTCCGCCATGCGTCTCTGAATCTCCTCAGTCTCCTGATGGAAGGCCTCCATCCTCCGATCCAACTCCGAGTCTCGAGATCTCACCAGATCGATCTCCCTAAGGATGTCTCTCGCCACGTCGAACTGTCGGCGTCGCTCCTCTGCCCGTCCTACCCATGGTAGTGGACGGTCTAACTCCTCAATCAGCCTCATACGGCGCTCATGGTCCTCGTCTATCTGCTCCAAATGGTGCTCATGCTCCTGCTGACTCACGAAGTGCTCGAAATCCTCGGGCATTCGCCTAAGGTGCTCGTCGTCCCTGCCAAAGCTGTGCCTCGCATCCGAGATCACGCGGCTCAGCTCCTCGTGGCATCGACGCCACTCCTCCTCTCGGTCCCCTCGCTCCTCCCCCGGGCTGTCACTAATCAAAATCGGGGCCTTCCCGCGATCGCCATCTCTGAGGGGCAGTGCTCGTAAGAGCCCAACTGAATGATCCATGGCGGCCGAATCGATGGAGCTACTACCTCCAGATGAGGTAGCCCAATCCCGCTGCTCCGGGGCGATCCTCGCTCGAGTATGAGGAGGCTCCATCTCCTCGTCCGACTTATCTCTCTCTCGTCGTCCCAAGATGGGCGACGCAGGCAGAACAGCTAGGGGTGGAGGTGACGTCGGCTGCGGTGGGAGCTCGGGTGGCGGTGAGCTCGGCAGTGGGGGAACCTCGGGCAATGGTGCCTCAAGTGGCGATGCAGGCGCCCCACCAACCGCAGGTAACTCTCTCAATGGCGCACCGTGGCGAGTGAAAGTCGTCTGTAGTGTCGTCATGAAGCCGTAGTAGTCACCTACATCCTCTAGACGATCCGGGTGCCTCGGGGTGTGTGCCTGGGCTAAGTGCTCTGCCCATCCCTGCCAGTTGGCAGGCAGTAGTGGCACCAGTCGACGGATGCCCTCGATCTCTCCAACCCCGTGTGTGTGGGCGCGGGCCCAAAGTCGGTGATAGGTGGCCAAGAACTGGCCCACGTTGTCACCGTGGCACATCTGGTAGGAGCGGTAGTAACGAATCACCTCGTCTGGTGTGGCTCCCAGGCGAAGCGGCCTCCTATGCGTAAACATCCGTCCCGCCATCCTACACGAAACATGATCCTAATTAGTTCTGATAACGAAGAAAGATGAAGGCGATAGTAAGAACTTCTATATCTACGTGCTTAGCGTATATCTATCCTTTAGTTCCATAGTACTTCGTTCGTTAGTTCTTCTTTATCGAACATGCGGTAACATGTTCAAATGAGGTGGACTTATTTTTATGTTGCCACAAAGTTCGTGTTTCTAATTTCTACTTGTATGCTAAATTTTAAAGGCATTAGCAGCCTAGTGTAACGGTTTTTCTTGGGAAACTATAACGTTTGACGAAAGCGTCTCGATTCTCATGTTGCTTCTTGTATCTAGTCTTCTGCTATCTTGCCTTGCTGTTCATCTTCTTCCTTTCTTGCTTGGAGAAGAGAGGAACTTCGTTCCAATCTTAGTTTAGACTTACTTCCTCGAAGTACGTGTCTAAAGCACTATATTCTCTAAGAAGTTCACTTTCTCTTTCTAAGTGATCTAAGAACTAGTTTCGGCTAAGTTCTTGCGAAAGAAATTCATTTATTTTTAATTAATTGAAGAAAGCATTTTCCTCACTCCCTCGTTGAGCGTGATGAGTTGGAGTGCCGAGCTTTTGTCGAAGGACTCTATTTAGTCTAGCGATTCAAGTCTAGACTATACTTTGAAGAAGACTCTTGGGTTTCAGAGCACAACCTGAGGCTCTGATACCACTCTGTCACGACCGCACTTTACTAATTAATAGCCAAACTCGGTGATTCGTGACTATGGTGGAATTAACGAATAATAAAGAAAAGGAAGTGAAATTTCGAGATTTGACGCTAACAAATTATAAAGCAACATCGACAAGTGGGCATAATAGTTGAAAGTAGTACGACGTGATTTGTCATGATTCTGACTTAGATTACAACCAAATTGAAAATGATTCAGAATATTAGAGTGTACGCAGCGGAAATGTGTGGAAATACGTGTATGGAGACACGTATTACCAAGAGTGTTCATCAACTACACTAATCGCTAACTTCGACAAAACATCGCTGGTCACTCTTCCGTCATCCAGCTCAACCTGCACATTGGAAATAATATACAGGGCGTGAGTACGGAGTACTCAGTGGACACAATGCCCAAAACATTTTTATTGTCAAGCCATTCATAGTGAAGCATAGGGTTTTATTGAAAGGCCTATGTTCACGAAAAACTGAGTTATCTTAAAAGTGTCTGCGCAGACTAAGTTCTGTAGTAATCTACCATATCTGAGTTTGTTGTGCCCGAGGAGTTGGCCACCTCACTCGGTCACGTGATCGGTCACTATCTGAATGACACGATCAATGTGTACACTAGTCCAAGAATAATAGCTGATCATTCAAGGACCCGAATTCGATTTATGAATTGGCATTTCGCCATTTAACAGATAGGCATCATACAAAAACTGAAAACATTTATGGCATGACAATACTTTAAAAGGAGCTACTGATCTAATAAAACATGCTTTGTTTTATAGAAAGCCCACCTCGTTGTGTTTAATTACTGCAACGAGATCTGATCTCTGCTGCTGCTACTGTCCCTCCTTCGCGTGCCCTTCGATTAAAAATCGAGGTGAGATTCACGTACTAGCAAGGGAAATCTTATCTAAGATTTTAGTCGAAATGCTGATCGGAGGTTATTCTAAATCCAGTAACGTAGTTACTGTTATCTAAGCCTGAATTATAACTACCGTTATGTGAACGGTTCATAAATTTTTTTATCAATAAATCAATATTTGATTTATTGTTAATCTAGATAAATTTTTACTGCGTATTTGATTAGCTTAATCAAGTAATCTAAATTATTAATTCTTAGTAAATAATTTCCGGTTAATTAACTTCTCTTAAGTTAATCCTTGAAATCGTAAAATAATTCCTTACGAATATATCGGAATTTAATTCCGATGGAGTACGATTTAGTTAGAGTCATCTCGGCCCATAATTAATTCTAATTCGGAATTTGAGTTCGTCAATTTAATTATTAATTGGGTCGAAGCCCAAAACTAGAGATGGAGGTCGGCCCACTTAGTCAAGTCCAGAATCCGGTCCGGTCTTCAGCCCAACTATAGCACCAGCCCGGCCCCGCGACTAGAACCCGACCCAGCTAAGCAAAAGAGCTCTAGCTCTCTCTTCTTCCTTATTCGCGATCGGGCTCTCTCTTTCTCCCTCTGAACTCGCGATTTCCTCTCTGTATTTCCCTTTCTTGATTCTTCTCCTCCGGTCGTCTTCTCCGGCAATGACCTCAGTGGCACCCCAATCAATGGGTGTCGTCGCCCTGCTCCTCATTTCCTCTGAAATTATTCTCCCCAAATTGACATTAGGGATTTTGCCCTAGTCAAAATCAGGGCAGAGTCTCTCCGGTCTTTCTTCTGTAAATCTTTGGCTGTAATTCACTGTTTTCGGTATCAGGAAGGGCTCTGCCAATGGTGAGATGGCGTCGACTCCGGGAAGGTTTGGCGGTTCAATTCTTGCGTCCGTCTTAGGCTTCCATCGGCGTGTTCGTCTCTGCTTCGATGCTTTCCGGCGGCCGGCTGCAACTCCCGCATCTCGGTTGCTCTCCTTAAGATGCAAAATTAAAAAAAAAAACCCTAACCCTCTCGGGTTAGGGGACATTCGTCCCTCTCGATTATGTTTTTGACTCTGTATGTCTGTCTATGTTATTTCTAGTTCGCGTGTTATTGAGTTCGATTTTAAGAAAAGATTCGGTAACAGTTACTGGATTATTATGAACAAAGGGTTACTGATCCTTGTTACTCTCGTTTCTGTAGATTCGTGACGATGATGAGGACCGCTGCTCGCTGCTGCCGCCGCTCCATGCCTCCATCCCTTCTGCCGTCGAGGCTTCGAGTCTCGACGGAGGTTCGGACCTCCTCACCAATTTCTCGAATTCTAAGCTAAGTTTTATTCACTGAATTTGGTCGTTGAGCCCATTTGGTGTGATGGAGTGCATTTCAGCCTCTAGTATTCGGTTAATCTTTAATTTTAAACATGCTATGGATGACTTGTAATGAGACTGAAATTTTTATTCCTGCAACTTGGATTGTGGTGTGTTCTTGTCCTAGGTTAGGATGTTGATTAGGCTTGGGTGTTCTTGCTTTAAAGAATGGAGGTTGTAAAAGCATGCTAGGATTTTTATTCAAACCATGGTCAAGGAACTTAGGTTGCTACAGCATAGTTAACATGCTTGTTCATGCTTGAAGTTCTAAGGAAAATAGTAGCATGAAAGTGGTGTTTTGGTTGTTACCTAGAAGAAGATGGGCTGTAGTTGCTAGCTCTCCTTCTTCTCCTTCTCCTTTCCTATTTGCTGATCCTCCTTCACTCTCTATCACTCTCTCTATTTTGGTTGTTTGAATTTTGAGGAGTTTGGCTGTTTTGGTTAGGAGAGTGTGTGAGTTTATAGAGGATCGTTTGAGACAATTGGTCTTAGTATGGTAGGTTGACTTGGAAAGGAAGGGTGTAGTGTTTCAAGGCTTTCTATTTTCATGCTATTTTTGGTTCTAAGTTGAGGGATCTCTGCAGATTTTATTTGTCCTCTAATGTGCAGCTTGGTTTCTCTTCCCTTTTTGTTCTTACTTGGTTGTTTTATCTCTCCTTTGCAGGTATCAAGGAAAGGATGAAGCTGCTGTCCCTGCGGCTGTGTTTGGCTTCTCCCAATAGCTGATTTATTTCTCTAATTAGCTATGGTATTTGTCTTATTTTCAGGTTTTGAATCTCTGTTTTTATGTTATTAAAAGTTGACTTATTTCCTTCTCTTCTCTTGTTTGCAGGCATGAGACTAGGTGATAGGCAGAGCTTTGCTTTTCTACTTCGGCCCTCAAGGGCTAATTCCCTTTCTATATATAGATTAGAAGAGATTCTTGGGTTTTGTTTATTCAATGCTATAGGCTGAAATTTAATGATTGAGATTTTGGATTTCCTCTGTTTGTTCGAGTAGTCTTGCTACTAATTAAAAAAAGTAATGTTTTATTCTACTCTCTTTTCTTGGTTTATATATATATATATATATATCCGAGCTATGCCTTCTACATGAATTGTTTATTGGGCTTGGCCCACTGATTAGTCAAACGGGTTTGACCCGATTAATCTACAAGTGGGCTTGGTTCGTTCTGATTAATCAATTGGGCCTTGGCCCAATAAATAAAGATATATATATACATATAGAGTATCAATAACTATCTCTTACTTGAGCTATTCGATCATCGACGATGATCGCTCATTCGGAAGTTTATTGATCATTCGAAAGCTAAATAACATAGAAATCAAGTCGCTGCTTGATTCCATCGTCATTCTTTAACTGATAATTTAAGCGATTTAATTACTAAAGGTTGGTAACCGATCATCGAAGTCGAGTTGCTATTCGATTCTATTATTGTTCTCTAAACAATAGTTCTAGCAATCTTGAATGCTACAAGTTGATAATATAACTCAATCAATCGGGATTAATTAGTTAACTAGTTAAGTAAAATACGGGGCGTTACATCAAAACACAAAAGCCAAAAAACAAAAAAACAAAACAAAACAAAACACACACTGACACCCAAATGCCAAATATATCTTAATTAAACTCAACTTTCTAATTAGCATATGAAATTTATTTATCATTGTGGCTAGCTACGTCAATCGAATATCCAACCATGTTCAAACGAATTTTAGAAACACAATGAATTTAATTTTAAATTCGAAAATATCTTAACAAGCCTAATAGAAAATTAAAAGAAAGTAAATCCAAAAAACTAAAGATTAAAGGATCAACTGATTCAAAATATTAGGACTTGGGTTCATTTTTTCGTTTTGCATCAAAATTAGTCCAATTTAGATATAATTGTGAAAGTGAATTAATATTTGCTCGAGACGATGTGATTATTGTGAACATGAGAACCGACTCCCGTACAAAAAAGAAATGTGGCACAGGCGCAATTTGGAGAATCATATCCTTTAATTTCGCCACCCTTACATTCTTGTACGAATATGCAATAAAAAAAGATGAAAAAATAGGTAGCATTTCTTGATGAAAAAAACATTATAAAATTACATTAAATAAGCAATCTTAAAAAAATAATTATATTTTGAAAACTATTTTGTTAAAGTTGAATGCATTACATTAACCTGATTTGATGTGGGTTTTTTCTAATAAAGCAAAAACCATGAGAATTTAGGACAATATTCACGAAAAATTGAGAATAATACACGTAGGATAAAAATACGTAATCGTATATATATATATATATATATATATATATATATATATATATATATATATATATTGATTATTATGTGAGGTGGGTGTGTACAATAGCAAATTTTTCAATAAAATATTTGCAAATCACTTGGGATTCTCTGTGCCCATTTGCGTGTTTCAATCATATACTAAATTTTAATTTCTATTAATTTTATGCAATTTTCTTTAATAATTTTAATTTATAGTGATTTCATATAATTTTATAATTATTTAGAGGGTTCACCCATCAAACTAGGGTTTATATAATTTTTAACATTTTTTTATTAGTTATATTAGAGTTGATAAATTCAAAATTAGGGAATATAATTATTAAAAATTTCAATTTTTATTCATGAATGTTTATTATGATTTATTATAATATAGTAATTTTTAATTTTGTAAAAAATAATATAAAACTAATAAAAACTATGTTTGAGGACACGATTAGTACACCGAATTTGGAACTGGGGATCTCATCTCGTAGCAAAGGCAATATTAAACAATTTTTTTTAAATATTTTTAAAAGATCGAGCATAAAATACCTAACTACCATAGTCCCGGTCAAATTCGGCGGGGATAGACATATTTTTTGTTAAATTTCATACTACTATCTTCATCCCATTATATTAGAGCTAATTTGACTTGCATACAAACCAAGGAATGAGAGGATATGTGGCTATAATTAATTCTAAGGAGAGAGAGTTAATTGTAGCCAAGTTTTTTTTTGCCATTTTAGGAAAGAACTCTAATATAATGAGACGGATCAAAACGGAAATAAACTCTAATATAACGAGATGTAAGTAATATAAATTATACTTCAACTAGTAGCCTAGTATATGTAAAATAAACATCTAGAAAGAGATGCGATGACGATGACGAACGAGAGAGGGAATTGACGAATTCCCATAATCATCTTTTGTATAAAATTATTTCTTCAACAATAAGTCAAAACTATGTATATAAATAAAGTAGTGGAGTAAAATATTATCCTATAATTCAACAAAAACATGATGAAGTTTCAACACCACCACCATTTAATAGAGGAATAAATTCCCAAAACTTGATGCCTTAATAATTATAACCGGATACTCGATCCAAACACTTAATGGCAAGAAACAGAGGGTTGTTGACCTGGTGGCTCAGCCTCATAGTGGCGGCGACCGCCGTATCCACAGCGAAGGCGCAACCGCAGACTCATCTTATCACTAAGGGATGCAGCCAGTATAACGCTTCCGACCGGGCAGATTTTCTTAACAACCTGAACGCCACCTTCTCTGACCTCAGAAGACAGCTGTCCGGCGGCGGCGGCCGGCGGTTCGCGACGGCACAGCGGGAGGAGACGACGGACCCAGTTTACGGCATGGCTCAGTGCAGAAGCTACATGTCGGAGCCGGACTGCTTGGCCTGCTACGACTTCGCCGTCGATCAGATCCGAAACTGCTCCACCGTCGGAGCTCGCCTCGTTTACGACGGCTGTTTCCTCAGGTATCTTTGTTGTTGTTGTTGTTTTTTTTTTTTTTTTTTTTTTTTCTTTTTTTTTAATTTTAATTTTTAACTTCCCATTTTCGACTTTGTTGCTCCTACATAAAATATTAACTCGGATCATTTGTCCCATATATGGTCCTATATTATTAGGGATGTCAATCGGGGCAATCCCTAGCTCATCATGCCAAAGAGTTTATAAAAATAAAATTGAACTCATATAAATTTAAATATAAATATTGTTTCAACATATATTTATATAAACCCAAAAAATAATTTTGTAAATATTGAGAACAAGTGTGTTTCCTAGATATTAATCTTTATTTCAATTTTCACCAAGTGTTGAGAGAAAAACATATAGAATTTAGATTGATGATTACATTTTTATAAAAAAAAACTAAAACATACTCAATAATAATTGAAAATACTGTTATACTTATCAAATTTATAAGTAAAGTAATGAAATATCAAATGAATTTTGACACATGGCCAACCCACGTCTAGTCCTATCGGGCTTGGACTTTTTTTCAGTCCGATCCTATCATATCGGGCTTTTTTATTTTCAGGCTCTTCGAGTTTGCCCGTCGGTTTTGGGCTAAATTGACATCCTACATATTATGATAGTTTTGGATTCATCTATTCAAATAATTACTTTTAACTAATAAAATTAAAATTGAATATTAAAAAAATCGTAAATTTTGATTAAATGAATAAACTTTAGCTGATAATTGCAAAGTTAGAGTAAATATATATTGAATAAAACATATAAATGAAAAATAACTAACAGAGATGGTGGTGGGGCGTATAGATTGGTTATAATTCGATTCATGAATTGAAAAGGTTTTGTAACGGTGCTAAAATTTCAAAATAGTCATTATTATAAGAGCAATGTAAAAAAAAAATATATATATATATATATATATATATATATATATATATTCTAAATAAAATGTAAAATCTAGCAATCTTTTTGCGCAAATATATAAATGTACTCTTAATAAAATCGTGAATTACGACAATTACACGACCATACGAACACATGAGATATGGTTGTGTAATTAGATAACCAAACGAGAATTCTCATTCAACAAAAAAAAAATTATAATATATTTATATTTTCTTTCCATGAAAGTGATTGTTTGTTACCCTTTTTATTTTATGAAAATCCCTTTGACTTGATTGATCAGCTGACCCATTAGCATTGAGATTTTTGTCGCTAAGTCCGTAGTTATTTTTAACTTAACGGTTTAAGTTGGTTGATGTTTGGTCATAGTTAGGGGTGGATCGGTACGGGATATCGTCATTTTTTCTCAATACTGATACCGATACCGAAGTTGGCCGGTATTGGATTCTCGATGTCGATGTCGTACCAAAAGTTTCAGTATACTGTATATCGGTATACCGGAAATTCGGTATTGTTCGAAATGGATACCGATGTCATGCCGATGATTCGGTAATACCGATTCGGAAGGTAATATCGAAATACTGATAAAAATACCGAAAATTCATATATATATTTTTTCATACATCTTGATCTAACTACTAAATAATTACTAATAAAATGCAAAATTAAAGAAACGTGAACACTTTAATAGTCCTCTATACATACAAATTACAAAGTCAACAATAAATGCAAACAACAAAATCCAACAACACAAAAATTCCAATAATAATCATGTTTGTTGATATGTACTTTATTATAAATAAGGAGTGATAATTGTCAAATTATACTAAATATTCTTAATGTTATATTTTATAGAGTCATGGTTCATTAGTTATAAATGTGTCGACGATTGACGTAGTTATGCAAAATCTTGGGAAATACTACTTAAATACAATTATCATGCTTGTTGATATGTACTTTATTATAAATAAGGAGTTTTTATCTTAAGATAATTGCCAAATTATACTAAATATTCTTAATGTTATATTTTATAGAGTCATGGTTCATTAGTTATCAATGTGTCGACGATTGACGTAGTTATGCCAAATATTGGAAAATACTACTTAAATACAATTATCATGTTTGTTGATAAGGAGTTTTTATCTTAAGATAATTGCCAAATTATACTAAATATTCTTAATGTTATATTTTATAGAGTTATGGTTCATTAGTTATCAATGTGTCGACGATTGACGTAGTTATGCCAACTCTTGGGAAATACTACTTAAATACAATTATCATGTTTGTTGATATGTACTTTATTATAAATAAGGAGTTTTTATCATAAGATAATTGCCAAATTATACTTAATATTCTTAATGTTATATTTTATAAAGTCATGGTTCATTAGTTATCAATGTGTCGACGATTGACGTAGTTATGCCAAATCTTGGGAAATACTACTTAAATACAATTATCATGTTTGTTGATACGTACTTTGTTATACATTGTATTGTACTATTTTTATATCATAGAGTCATAATTAGATGTACTTTTTTATATCATGTTTGATTGTAATAAATAATTTATAATATTTTTATTTTTACAAACATTAGTATTAGCATGATTATAAATTATTGGGAATTTCATAGTCATAGATTCATAATTCATTAGTTCTCAATGTAACGATGATTGACATAGTCATCCCACTCATCCCAAATTCTAAGAGATCTTACTTAAATACAATTGTCATGTTTGTTGATAATTGATATATACTTTCTTAGAAATAAAGAATTTTTTTCTTAATTTATTTACCAAATTATATTAAATTATTTATAATATTTTGTTTTTACAAGCATTAGCATGATGATCATAATAAATCAACAAATATAATTAAGAAATTATAAGTCAATATATATTTTTAAAATCATATTTAAACTTGGATTTTTTTGATATCATCTTGTATATTATTTAATGATATTAAAAACTTATTAAGGTTGTGTTTAAATTTAAAATATAAACATATTAAAAATAAATATATATATATATATATATTTGGTAATTATCGGTATTTACCGGTATATCGGAACTTCGGAAAATATCGGAGGGTCGGTATTTATCGAAGGATCGGTATTCACCGGTATACTGGATCTTCGGTATATATCGGAGGGCCGGTATTTACCGAAGGATCGGTATTTATCAGATATTTCGACATTACCCGCGGTATCGGTATTTTTCGGTAATACCGCGGTATTGCGATTTCTGATACCGATACCGTGCCGCAGATTACCGGTACGGTATTTATAATGTACCGAAAATTCGGTATATTAAAAATTTCGGTATTCTCGGTATTTTTTCGGTACGCTATCTTCGGTATTTCGGTATTTTTTCCCAGCCCTAGTCATAGTCTGTATTGCTGATTAAAATTTAATTTTTTAAGACCAATTTTTCCGTCGCAGTCGGCAAAATTTCTGTAGTGATATATAAGAAATTGAAAAAAAAAAAAAGAAAAAAAAAAAAAGAAAAAAAAAGAGGTTTTTTCTATGGAGGGTTTCTGTGTATGAATATATGGTGAAGACTCTGATATGATATACTAATAATGAATTGAAATAAGGTACGAGAGCTACAACTTCTACGAGAAGACCATCGAAAACACTCTAGAGTGCGGCGACAGAGGCGCGGCGCAGCAGAACGCCTTCACCGCCGCCGCACAGCGACTGCTAAGCGATCTCCAACTCGCAACACCGAGAATCAACGGCTACTCCGCTGCGTCAAAGAGGGCAGTCTCCAACGACGGAGCACTCAGCATTTACGCAGTGGCGCAGTGCGCTGAGACAGTGAGCCAAAGCGGGTGCCTGGGCTGCTTGAACGCCGCCTACGAAAGCCTCAACGACTGCTTCCCAGCAGCCGAAGGAAGGCTCGCGGATTCAGCCTGCTTCATGAGATATTCAGACACCCCCTTCTTCAACGATAATCAGACCACCGACATCGCATCTTTGCTAAGCGTAGGAGGAGGTAATGATTTGACGGATTCGGATTCTCTATTATAATTTCGCATGACATCTCCTTATGTATCAATGGATGCTTGCCGCATGTCCATGATATTTTTAAAATCAGTAATTCTTGGTTATGAATTTTTTTAATTATTACTGGTTTTGGAAATATTGTAGACACGTGGCAATCATGTATTGATAATTGCAATAGAAGATCTCTTGACAATCATGCATCTTTAAATAATTTATGATTTTTTGTAATTATCCAGATGATTCCATCAATGGAAAAGCTGTTGTTGGGGGAGTTGTGGGAGGCGTAGGTGGTTTTGTGATTTTAGTTGCTCTCCTTTTGTGGTTTGCTTTTAAAAGAAAGGCGAAAGCGGCCGAAAGAGGTGATCTTATTAATTATCGTCAGCCCAATTTAATAAAGTTGAGTCTATTATAGTAACGAGTTTTGCTGCTTATTAACGGGGCGGATTTTTCTTTATGTTTTTCTTATGCATGCAGCTAATATTTTGGGAGCAACTGAACTGCAACGGCCAAATGTGTACAGCTACAACGAGTTGAAAGAGGCAACCGGCAATTTTAGTGAAGAGAAAAAACTAGGGGAAGGGGGTTTTGGTGTTGTGTACAAGGTATAGCTAGATATATGCAGTCTTGTGTTTTTTTGTTGCTTATGATTAATTCATATTCTTACAAAGGGTTGGAAATTAATGGAGATCAGGCCACCTTAAGAAATGGGAACGTTGTAGCAGTGAAGAAGCTTGATATGAATTACAGCAGAGCAAAGGCAGACTTTGAGAGTGAAGGTAGGCTCATAAGCAATGTTCATCACCGCAATCTCATCCGTTTGTTGGGTTGTTGTAGCAAAGGATCTCAGCTTCTTCTCATCTACGAGTTCATGGAGAATGGAAGCCTCGACACATTCTTATACGGTACATACACATAATCTTCAATTCATCATTAGAACCCTTATACTGTCTGTCTGTGTATCGATCTATCTATCTGTCTACCTATCTGATTCTGATAGGTGAGAAGCGAGGATTGCTGAGCTGGAAACAACGGTTTGATATAATATACGGCATAGCAAGGGGAATCGCGTACTTGCACGAGCATTACCACGTAACCATAATACATCGAGACATAAAGCCGAGCAATATTTTGGTGGACGACGAATTTCAAGCCAAGATCGCTGATTTCGGGTTGGCAAGGCTTCTACCGGAGAGCCAGAGCCATGTGAGCACTAAATTCGCTGGCACGTTGTAAGTAATCTCAATCCTTTAAGGCCTTTAGATTAGAGGACTAGATAATGAGATCAAAAAAATTAGATTAATACTATATACTAAAGAAGTGCAAGTATTGTAACATGTTAGTTAGTACAATGAATATATATGTGGAAACAGGGGATACACGGCACCAGAATACGCGGTAAACGGGCATTTATCGGAGAAAGTCGACATCTACAGCTTCGGAGTCGTAGTCCTAGAAATCATCAGTGGCCGAAGATGCAGTGATATCAATACCAATTCCAACTCTCCCTATCTTCTTGAAGAGGTAACCAAGTAGGCTGACCTTATAAAACTAAACCATACTAAAACAAATTAAACCGTAAATTAAAAAAGTTGTTGACGTGACACTGACACTGACACATCAATTGTGAGCAATGTGCGTAGGGCAACGTTCCTGATCTGCCAAGTACACATTCTTTTATTTGATTTTTGTTTCTTTTCAAAAGTGATAAGTCGTAAATGGTGAATATAATACACTAGGCATGGAATCTATACGAAAGTGGGAAGCATGAAAAACTAGCGGACGAAATGCTGGAGTGGAGCGAATATAAAGGGGGAGAATTGAAGAAAATGGTGGAAATAGGGTTGATTTGCACGGAGTCGCCGGCTTCTTCTCGGCCAACCATGTCTGAAATTCTAGTGATGATGCTAAGTGATGGAGGTGAGGAGCAGAGAGGTCCACGTAGGTCTACTACTTTCAGTATTCATGGAGAAGATCAAAACAATTCTGAAGGCATATCGTCGGCCTCTAATGCCACCGCCTCCTTCACCAATTTCACCGGCCGCTAGTTTAATTAATTTCTCCATCCAAATGAACATCGATGTCTTTCTTTTGCTTTTTTAGTTCGATGGAGGTATATAGCTGCATGTTAGTTTGTAACATATATATTGATAGTATTATCATATTATGGGATTTTAATATTTTTGTATTCCAAATTTAATTTCTATTGATTTTATAAAAATAAAAAATATTATAATATGGCAAATGGTAAGGCACTTCCCCTCCAATCAAGATGTCAGGGGTTCGAGACACCTCGGGTGCATGTGTATGTGAGTGTGTGTTGTAGGGGTGGTAATTTGGGTTCGGGTATTTGGGTAGGGACAAAAATACCCGAACCCGATCGGGTTTTCGGATACCCGAAACCCGAAAAATTCGGGATTGGGGTCGGGGTTGGGATTAAAAATTTGGAAAATTCGGGTATTGGGTATTCCCGAACCCGAAAAAATATAACCCGAAATCCCAAAACTTATATGTATATTTATTAATATAATAAATAAGTAATACAATTATATAACCACAGTACCACACAAAATGTGGTTAAAATTTAAATTCTTGCCTAGGATTGTTATTAAATTTGTAGATTTTTTTTTTTTTTTTTTTTTTTTTTTGATCATACAATTCTCGCTTTGAGTTTTGAGTCTTATAACTATGCCTATTTTGATCTATTCTGCTTTTTGGCAGATTAAATTTGTGATTTTGACTTATTTGTGGTTTTGCTATTAAATTTGAAGTTTTGACTAATTTGTGGTTTTGCTATTAAATTGACGGGCCGGTTACTCGGTCTTGGTCTTCCTTAGAAAAAATAAAAGTTGAGTTAATTCATCAAAAACTAAAGTTAGTTAGTAGCCAAAATTTAAAAGTGATGTGTGATTTGCAATAGTATGAAAGCTGGTAATTTCTTTTTACAGTTAATTTTAAAATTATTATAAATTAAAATTATTGAAAAATATATATAAGTATTATCTTCGTCCCCCATATATATGTGGGGAGAGAAGTGACACACAATTTTTAAAAAAAATTAGTTTAAAGTGGGAAAAATAAAATAAAGTAGAGAGAAAGTGGAAAAAGTAGAAATAAAGTGAGGTTGAATAAGTAATTTTGATAATAAATTTTTTCTGTTTAAGGTAGACACATAAATATCGGAAACATCCCAAAATAATATATATATAGAGAGGAGAGATCATGTACAAAAGCCTACTTCCGTAAGAAATGAGAAATAATCTAAGACGTCCAATTTAATTGATCTACGGTTAACAATTAAAACAAATTTCTTGCTTAATGAAAAACGTTTTATTGGAAGGAGGGATAAATTAGTAATCTTGATTAAAATGTAACTGTTAATCTCCTTAAATTTTGGGATTCATTACTTGTACTTCATTTATTCATTTCTCTCTCATCACATCATTTGCTCTTCACGGCATTCACCACTAATTGTTGGCCATCCTCGACTTACTTTGCAGAAACAGGAAGCGGCGAGACAAATGCATTGGAAAAAAAAAGAAGAGAAAAGAAGAGGAAGAGTAAAATAAGTAATAAGGCTGTCTCTGTGTCATGAATGTTGGTAGCAATATTCTTCAGAGCTATGATTCGAGGAGATAGTTTAATGGAAAATTAATTCTTTATTTTGTAGTTTTGTGCATTACATAATGCATTAGTAAAACACAATTAATTCCAAATTCTTATAGAATGATACTACGTATTATTTTATTTTTATTTTTTTCACAACTTTTTATATCCTTTCCTTTGACGTTTTCATTATATAATTGGTTACCTTTTTTTCATTTATTTAGTAGCTTTGTTTATTATGCTAATATAACGAATACAATAAAAACACAGAAATAATGCATTATAAATGCATCATTATTATTTGGCTATGCATTATATCAATACAATTGGTGCATTAAACATAGATGATAAATGCATTATGAAAATGCATATATATATATAAATTGTCTTTGTAATGCAACCATAAATGCATTATATATAATACTACAGTGAGTTTATTACAATAAGAAATATCGGTGCATTACAGTGCATTACTAAGGCAATATTCATATATCTATAAAAGACGAGAAATACATTATAATACAAAGTCAAATGCATTATAAATTGGTACAAAGTGCATTGCGATACTATTTTAAAATGCATAAAATTGTGGTATACGATTTTTATTATTATTTTGGAATGATTTTATTTGATTTTATTTCTCTTATTTTTCAGAGTGAATTTATCGTATATTATGAATGTTGGTGTTTGATTTTGGTGGGTTTCATCACAAATTCCATAATTATCGCCACTTCCATAGTTATAATACATAGTTGTTTACTTTTTAGCCCTTTTACAATTGAAATGTGAGCGAATTTTCTATGAAAAAATTGAATCATGTATGACTATCAAATTGACTAACTGGTGACTCGGTCTTAATCTTCCTTAGAAATAGAATTTGCATTCACAAGAGCTAATTGTCTCATTACACACAATATACAAATGAAAATCTTCTATACTTTAATAATAATAATATAATTTACTCTAGTCTAGCTCATTGCTTTGTAATCAGTGGAGCCACCTTATAAGGTCGGCTAAAATTAACCAAAAACATCACTTTCTCTACCCACGGTGGACACACTTAATGTGTTTACCGGTGATGTGATAGTGTCACGTCTGCAATTTTTCCTTTTAGGGTTTAGTTTTTTATGTTAGGGTTTAGTTTTTTTATAGTAGGGTTTAATTATTTTTTGTGGGGTTTTATTAACTTCCTTATATATTCCAATGTCATGTCATCCGTGAACATATTAAGCATGCCCAACATTACTCTATATATGTATCGGAAATATGATTGATATATTGATCAAGCCAACAATTGAAACATAAACAGTGGTCGGCTCGTCGAGATGAGGAGTTGCTGGTGCTGGCTCCGGCTAATAGTGACAGCGGCGGCAGCCGCGTCGACAGTGGTGAGCTCAGACGGGGGGCAGAGCAACCGTCTGGGTTACGGATGCAGCAGCGAAACAGCCAGAAACGAAACGGACTTCCACAACAACCGCAACGCCACCTGTCGTCGGAGGGCAGCACCTTCGCGACGGCGCAGAGCACGATCTCGTCGGAGGCCGTTTACGCCATGGCGCAGTGCAGAGACTACATGTCCAGAGGCGACTGCTTGTCCTACTTCGACGCCGCCGCGCTTCGGAGCTCCGGACCAACTGCTCCGACAACGCCAGCGGCGCTCGCGCCGCCTTCGACGGCTGCTCCCTTAGGTACGAGAATTTCGAATTCTACAACAGGACAAGCAACAATTTGGAGGTATGCGGCGCCATAGCTGCATCGGAGGCAACTTTTTTCTCCGAAGAGGGAAAGAGATTGATGTATGAGCTTAAAATTGCAGCTCCACAGACTGAAGGGTATTTCGCAGCGAGTGAAAGGAAGAGGCAGAACTCGACGGTTTACGGGGTGGCGCAGTGCAGCCACACGGTGACCGAAGATGGCTGCCGCGGTTGCTTGACGACGGCGTACGAGACTTTAGTCGGCTGCTTTCCGTACACAGATGGTAGGGTTGTTGATGCTGCATGTTTTATCAGATATTCTAATTCCTCTTTCTTCGCTCTTAATCAGACGACGGATATCCGACCCTTCTTACAATCACCATCTGGTAATATTCATTTTTAACCATAATAATTAATTTCTCTTACTCTTTAATTAATTTGTTTCATGTTTTTGGCAAAAATGTTTCTTACGATCAAATTATTTCATGGATTGGATTTCGCTCGACTGTCTACGGTTCCATTGCGTGTTCATCAATGTGTAATATATGGTCTAAATTAACTAGTATAATATGATTGTATTGAGAATGTATTATGATTATGATGGACAATGCTTTATAATTGTGCATAAAATGCGCGCCTTATATAATTGTGCATAAGATACATGATCGATCTCGACCCCTATTTATTTATTTATTTTATTATTCACATAAGTAAAGACTATAAATTATATATATTGTCGCAGAAGCCAATGAAGAGGCCGTGATAGGTGGAGCCGTTGGAGGGGCAGGAGTATTTGTAATTTTAGTCACTACATTCATGTGGTACATGTTTTCAAGACAGCTGAAAAACGCACGAACAGGTACGTTAGTTATGTTTTATACTCTTATATATTCTCTCATGATCTATAAACTTTATTACTATATCGGAACATTCACCATCTATAGATTATTTCTTGTTTTTGGTAGTAGGCCCAACAATTCACTTTTAACACTTAAAAAACATTAATACACCTAAAAATATTAGATGAGCCCACAATTATTCTATTTTATAACACTTTACTTTAATTTATTAATACATTATCAAAACACATTAAACTTTGTGCCCAAATTTTTTGATCGATAGATCAATAGATCATGGATGGAGGGAGTATATTTCATTATCTTTATACTATTATAAAAAGTGTCTTGCTTATAAAATTTATTTTGCCTATTATACCCCTATTATATATATTTAATTTGAAAAATAACATTTTAATATAAAATATTATATTATACAGTAATAATTATCTTAGTTGTTTTATATAACTAGAAGTCTTAGTTAGATATACCGTTAAGGGTACACAATGTTATACTCCAACATTATATACACGACACGCACGCACATGTATAGTGATTAATGTAAAGTTATCTTCATATATATATTTTTTTCTTTTGTTTTATTTCAATGTGTTATGTATGATTCATGAATTAATTTTTATCGTTCAATATTGATGTTTACCGATTGATGTAGTATGATTTTATTTTATTGTTTTTTTCTTTCAAGAAGACAAATCATTAATTCATTGAACAAGGATTTGAATGGATCAAGATATAAGTTAAAGTCATTAAACATAAAAATACTCTATGATATCGCTTTGCCTAATAAGTTTTTTTATTTTTTTATTTTTTTATAGTAATAAGTTCTAAATTTTTCAATAATACTTTCAATCAAATGTATACTTCGTATTTGTTTGTGTTGAATTGGTTTTATCATGTCATATTCTCAATAACTATTTTATTAATTTTCAAATTTTTAGTGATCCAAATTATTGCTCAAAGTACATAATTTTTCAAAAAAATATATTTATTTCGTCAAAAATAAGTCCAGTCACATTAAAATTAAATACAATATTACAGTAATTGTAAAGAATTTTATGCATTAATCACATTTTTAAGTTTTGATATTTTAATAAGAAAAATATATTAACCTGGAATTTAGGATAGTCTACATGTCAATGAAATAAACCAAAGTGGTTTTTGAATATGAAAATAATTATATAATGTATTTAATGTTTATACAACTTCAAATACATGTCATATATGGATTCGGATCCTTTATTGCCTAAATGTGTAACATCCTCTATTGCAATGTTAGATGATTGACATGTGTTCACAATATTTCCAAAATCAGCAATAGATAAAATTTTTAATACTAAAAAATGAGTGATTTTGAAAATATTGTGTACACGTGTCAATCATCTTACGGTGCAATAGAGGATGTCACACCGTTAGACAATAGATAATCTGAATCCGTTATATAGATACATCTTTAATATGTAAACCGAGTCTTTTTCACGATACATTATGCTACTATAATAGGAATCACATATTATAGATGTTAATATTTAGGTTGTTAGTATACCAAAAAAAAAAAAAAGATCATATAATTTTATATGAATTGTGTTGTAAAATTATATGAATAAGATTATTAATAATAATAATAAATGATGTAGATTTATATTTCGGAAGTTTTGAGTGAGATTTTTTCATTTCAATATCCATATACTATAAGACAATTATCATAGAAATTTAGTAAAACTTACGAGAAACTAAATATTTCCTTTGTAGTTTAATATTTTGTGTATTCTTTATTTTATACATTTATAAAAAAATTATGTACAAAATCATGAATAAACTACCCATCAAATGAACCAGAAATATAAAATTTGTTGATACTAATACATAAAATGAAATTATAATTACAATATATTAATTTTAAATTATTTATTACTTTCTCCATAGAGAATCATACATTAGAAATCTAACTTGAATAATCTCTAAAGACCACAAGATTCTATTATAATGTTTGATGCCATTTGATTTTTTTTTAAGCATTACTTATTTTTACTGATGCATATAAGTAAGCTTTCGTGTCATAGCTAGTCAATATAAGAGCATCTCCAACCCACACTTCAAAATAGAGGATTACTTCATTTTGGAGTACAAAGTGCATTTCAACCGTACTCTATTTTGCAGTTAGAATATAGAGTATTGAACAGTATATATATAGAGTTTTACTATTCAATACTCTATACTCCATTTTCACTATTTAAACAATATTAAACTATAAAAATAATAATTTAACTAAATTTATTAATATAATTTGATTTATAATTTATTGTATTGTATATATTTTTTTATTATTAAATTTAATTTTTTTTATTTAATTTTACGTATTTGATTTATATCAACAAAAAATTAACAATCTACAATATATTTAATTTTTATTATTTAAGATACAATTTCATTAATTATGCAATATTTATAATACATTAGTAAATGTTAATTATGTAAAATAAATGAAAAACTACAAACAGAGTATGTATATAAGAGTACGTAGCTGGAATGAATTTCTAAAATAAAATATGCAATGCTGCATTTTAAAGTGTAGCATACTATAAAATAGAGTGTATGGTTGGAGATGGTCTAAGCATCTTCATCTTGATCAAGTGTGTTTAATTCTTCAGGTAATATATTGGGAGCAACTGAGTTGCAAGGTCCAAATAGATACAGCTACAAGGATTTGAAAGAAGCAACAAACAATTTTAGCGAAGAAAATAAACTAGGACAGGGCGGCGCTTTTGGAGCCGTATACAAGGTGAAATTCGGTAATAATAATTCCTTTTGTTTTGGGTATTGTGTGACATTTAAATTTAATAAAAAATAAATCAATCAATCAATTGAATAATAGGCTAGGTTGAGAAACGAATGTGTAGTTGCGGTGAAGAAGCTGGACATAAATTACAGCAGAGCCAAGGCAGATTTCGAGAGCGAAGTGAGGCTGATAAGCAACGTTCATCACCGCAATCTCGTCCGCCTATTAGGTTGCTGCCGCAAGGGAAAAGAGCTGCTTCTCGTGTACGAATACATGGAGAACAAAAAAGTCTTGACGGATTCTTATACGGTATGCATGCATGAGGAGCTGTAAAGTGTAGAAAAATGGTAAGAGTAAACGCTTTTTTGAAGAGTTAATTTTATTTTTTTTTGAAAAGAGAAACGAAACATTTTGAATGAGACGGCTCAAAAATTAAAAGTTTGATAACCCAATCAACACTCTTGTTGTTGTTGGAAATTGTATGATAGGTGAATTGTTAGGATCAAAAACCCTAACAACGATCGACGACGAGTCGATCGACGAACACGAACGATCCGGCGCCTTGTCGCACAAGGTCGGCGGAGAAAATAAAAGTCCGGCGCCTTCGACGTGAAGGTCGTCGGTGGATAAAGAAAGGCTGAACGCGGAGTCGCACTCCGTCGGCAGCGAAAGACGTGACCAAGAGAGAAACTCTTAGGGCTAATGATTTAATTCTTATTTCTTGATTCCCTCTCCATTCCCATTACATTGGGGTATTTATAAGACTAAATACTAATAACTAAGGAAAAGATATGCATAAAGATTAATACTAATCTAATAAATAAATATGAAATATATTCTCCTAAATGAGTAGATATTATCGTATCAACTCTCCCCCGGTTGAAATCCACCTTGCCCTCAAGGTGGGTACCATGTTGCCACGAACCACGAACTCCGGGGCGAAGTGAAGCACAATGGAAGCGGAGGCGAGATATCCCCTCCGGGATCAAACACTCTCCGACTGATGCGCATGTGAACCCATAGGCTCTCCACGGACTCCACCAGACCGAAGGGGCCTTGATAGAGTGCCTCATAATTGCATGCGAGAAGTGCTGGTGATGGATGGAGCTTGGGCGCTTCACTCATGCAAGGATGGCCGGTGCACTTCAGAACCTCGACGACCGGCTCCGCGAAGCACGGGGAAACTTCCGAATGTAGCTCGACCTTGATAGCAAGTGGTTCGTGCTCAGCAGGCGGCAGTTCGGCCTCGGCATCAAGTAGCTTTTGATACACAAAGGCCTCGGCAGTATGCAGCTCTTGTACCGGGATTACACCAAGCTCCGTTGACACTCTTGGTTCGGGATGAGCGTCTTCGTTCTCTTCGTCGGTAGCAGGGTCATTCTCCCACTGCTGATCATCGGGGTCTTCCTCCTCATAATAGGCAAGCAGCTTTGTGTGGCACACATGGCCATGTACCCACTTCTCGGGACAATAAAAACACAGACCCCGGCGGCCGCGCTCGGATTTCTCTGCTAGGGAGACGTGAATGGGTTCCGGTGGGCCACACTCGCTCTCTCGGATGACGTGTGGCTGAGGTGGTTGGTACAAAGTCTGGCTCGGAGTGGAAGTGTGTGTGAGAAGATGCGTACGCCAGCTGCTGCGTGAGAGCTGTGCATGCAGCTCCGCCTTGGATACGACTTGGCGCCAGGCAAGCGCCTTGGATTCCGGGCGACTAGGTGCATCCCAGGATGTGTGTTGGAGCGGCTCATCATAGTCGTCGCCTTCAAACTGAAGATAAGATAGAGGGCGGTCCCATGACAAGAACGAGGGCTGTGGACGTGCACGAGCATCGTCAACGGAGGTGTGTGGAAAGGCTCGTCCAAAGACCCGCTGATTGTTGCTCACGAACACGCCGCGACGGGGTGCGTATTCCGGGCCACGATACTGCTTGCAACCCAAGGACGAAATCTGTCGTCCGTCGTCGTAGTCGTCTACCTCGAAAGGACGACGAGGTAGAGGGCGATCCCAGGAAGATATAGGGCCGTAGGGGCGGAGGTTCCCTGTTGTTGGAGGCCGTTGCTGTTGGTGCCATGTATTGGACGGCGAATGGCATGGGTACTGGAAGCCGTCATTGTTGACCCAAGCTCTCTTCTCCGTTCCGTGATTATTTTTTTTTCCTTCCAAAGATCGGGGCTGGTGTCGACCTTCACCCAATCAATATTTCAGGCCTCAATTCAAGAATTCAAAGATGACTATTTCTTTTGACTTGAGTCCAGAATTCAGAGGCTGGTGTTGGTGAATGAGGGCTGGCGGCGTGAATTCTGCGAGGGTGGCTTGAACTGTCGATGGCGACGCCGGAAAGAACTTGAAGGCGGTGGTGCTTGAGGGTGAGTAGCAGCAGCGTTAGCACAGGTGCGAGCCGGCAGTGGCTTCGAGCGGCAGCGACGTGAGCGCGGCTGCGCTGTCATCAACTCGTGGCGGCTGATTTCAGGCTGGAGAAAAAAAAAAAAGGACGTCTGGGCGGTGGTGTTGACGGCGTGATAGAGGTGATGATGGCGTGAGTTCGGCGATGAAAGCTCTCCGGGAGAGAGCTCTCAACGAGAGCACCAATTGTTAGGATCAAAAACCCTAACAACGATCGACGACGAGTCGATCGACGAACACGAACGATCCGGCGCCTTGTCGCACAAGGTCGGCGGAGAAAATAAAAGCCCAGCGCCTTCGACGTGAAGGTCATCGGTGGATAAAGAAAGGCTGAACGCGGAGTCGCACTCCGTCGGCAGCGAAAGACGTGACCAAGAGAGAAACCCTTAGGGCTAATGATTTAATTCTTATTTCTTGATTCCCTCTCCATTCCCATTACATTGGGGTATTTATAAGACTAAATACTAATAACTAAGGAAAAGATATGCATAAAGATTAATACTAATCTAATAAATAAATATGAAAGATATTCTCCTAAATGAGTAGATATTATCGTATCATGAACATCGAGGAACACTGAGCTGGAAACAACGAGTCGACATAATATTAGGGACGGCAAGAGGAATTGCGTATTTGCACGAGGAATTTCATATAACCATAATACATCGAGACATAAAGCCAGGCAATATACTACTGAACCATCAATTTGAAGCCAAGATTGCGGATTTCGGTTTGGCTAGGCTTCTGCCTGAGAATCGGACTCATCTCAGCACTAAATTTGCAGGCACATTGTACGTTAACGTTACAATATACATATAAATCTATATGCATGCATGCATGTTTTTTGACACCTTTTATTATTTTATACCTCATATATCAATATAAAAGGTCTCAGAAATTCTGAGCCACAGTGATATATGTTGAATTGAAATAAATGTGGTTGGTGCAGGGGGTATGCGGCACCAGAATATCCAATCCACGGCCATTTGTCTGAGAAAGTCAACATCTACAGCCTCGAGATGGTAATTCTGGAAATCATCAGCGGCAGAAAGTGCAGCGACATGAACCCCGATTCTACCACTGAATATCTCTTAAGAGAGGTAAATATCTTATATTACACCGTTAGATTTTTTTTTTTTTGATATATAATTAAACAAACAGGCTTGGAAATTATACGAGAGAGGGCTGCATGAAAATTTGGCTGACGTGGCGATGGAGGCGGAGGAATATGAAGTGGAAGAAGTGAAGAAAATGGTGGAAATAACAATGTTGTGCGTACAGTCACCGCCTTCTTTGAGGCCAACCATGTCTCAGCTTATTTATATGCTCTCGAGCGATGGATCGATGGGTGTACAACTACAAAGGGCTGCTAGAAGGCCTTCTTTCAGTTATGGCAATGGAATTCTGCAGCTTAGCTCTGAATCTGAATCTGAATCTGAATCTCATGCCTCTGCGCCACTACCAACTTACATCACACCAACCAAAATACATTGCAAAAATAAATTAATAACTACCTAATTTTCCTTGTTTTGTAAGAATGGTTAATTTTCATCTTAATTTTTCTCAATTTTACTTTATATGTGAATTAGTTTCTTCGCTTCAAAGTTCAAGCCTATCTAGCTAGTGAAATATATTAATTTGTGAACCGAAACCCTTAAAATAGCCACGATATAACAAACCAAAATACTAGCTACTCATATAAAAAACACAAAAACTAGTCACTCTTACCAAATACACGAATACATGATACGTGACTCATGTATTCGTGACATGAATACATGAATACATGAATACACGACTCAGGTATTCGTGAAAATTAATCTTGAATATACGAATACATGAATACATGAATACACGACTCATGTATTCGTGAAAATTAACCTTGAATACACGAATACACAAATACACGAGTACACGACTCATGTATTCGTAAAAATTAATATTGAATACACGAATACATGAATACACGACTTATGTATTCGTGAAAATTAACCTTGAATACATGAGTGACTAATATTTGTGTTTTTTATGAGTGGCTAGTATTTGTATTTTTTATATAAGTGACTAGTATTTGAGTTTACTATATCAAAGTGTTTACTTTTAGGAATTAACTCAATTTATTCAGTCTTTAAAGAAAGTGAAAAAAAGAACAAAATATTTACACTTTAATTTCCTTGGTAAAAAATTGATCACTCGGATCCTCTGCGGATAACTTAACTAAACAAAGTAATGTAACAGTAAAGTTTCTATTTTCATCATTAAGCGTTCAACTGAATTTAGTTACTACAAGAGTTTAGTATTTAGAGTAGTGTTTCTATAATCGTATCCCTACTCTTTCACGCTATTACAAGTAATGATTGGATGAATGCACTACCTAATAAAATTGGAGGATTATCAAGTAATTAAACACAAATCAAAAAAATGATATACTTCAATAAAAATTTAATAAAACTAACTTAAAGGTTTAGGTTTTAGATAGTAGTATGTATTTCAAGCGTACATATTTTAGGGCTCGTTTGGTATCCATATACGTATATCAGGTATGAGTATATATCAAAATGGTTCATACCCATACCATGTGCTTAGAAAATCAATATATGGATATCAATTTGATATCTTTGATATCCTGATATCCCCACTTCTAACATTCCCTATATACCTATTCTTACACCGGTATGACTCATATCACCAGAAAAAATCTTTTTCCCCCAAATTCCATCATTGCTGAACGAGTTCTTGTCACTCAAAATCAAGTGAAATTTTCTTTTTCTCTTCTTCTTCTTCTTCTTCTTCGTCTTCGGATTTCGACTCGTGTTCTTACGGAATTGTTTGTGTGCGTGTGTGTTTTCTTGGATTCCATCCATGTATGAGGATGTTATTTTTTTTGTTTTTTTTTTTTGTTTTTTTTACTTTAATTGTGAATTGAATATTCCCTTTTTTTATGAAGAATTTTCACATAATTGGATTGAGGGTGAAAGGAGTGCAAAGTAAGTCAAAGTAGATTGAGAAACAATTCTTGAGAGAGAAAAAAAGAAAGCATTCTAGAGAGATAAAAACTATGAATTGCTGTGATAAAAAACTTGAAGAAGGGCTTCAAGTGGGTCTTCTGCTGATTTCGTCGTCGTTTTGTGAGATTGTGGAGTGATTATATACAGAGGATAGTAGAGATGGCTATTAAGGATTGTAGTTGCAGAGCAACAGAGCTCTGGTTTACCTTTTTTTTTTTTTTTAAGGATTGTATGTATGGAACACAGAACAAGAAAATACTACGAAATAGGAAGAGAAAAGAAGAAGAAATAAAGTAAGTACAATATTATTATTATTATTATTAACTTATATTTTTTAAATCAAGATTTGATATCCCATATCAGAACAATCGCATACCAAACACAAATATCAGATATCAACCTCATACCCTTACCTCATATCCGATACATATACCTCCAATTGATACTGATATACTAGTATATGGATACCAAACAGGCCCTTAATGAACTTTCAATTTTGTATTTTAAGTAATTATTATGCATCGTCATAAAAAATGTATATATTAACAATAGTATATAGTTTGATTCATATAGAAATAAGTTTTAGTGTAAGAAATAAGAAAAGATCAGGACCATTGATCGTAGTCACCGGTGACAATAAATGCTGCGTCACATATGAATGGAAATTTTCTACAAAAGCATGCACGCAATTGATTTTTAGTAGTCAACCATCTAGTCTAATTAATTAAGCTTCTCAGGGTGCCTCCAACCATGAACCCAGAATTCCAGCTTCCAAAATGCCACATCAGTTTTGGAACCCAACTACCTTTTTCTCTTTCATCTCCTCCAACAATAAACCCAGTTTCTAACTTTTTATGGGTCCCATTATAATTTTCAATCATTTTAAATATTCTCATAAATATATGTTTTCAATAAATTTTATTTACATTATTATTTAGATAATATTTCATACTTTAACAATAAAATTCATATTATATTACTATCATTTAAAATATTTTTAATCAAATTAAAATTGCAATGCTAAAACTAAAAATACATTAATCAAATTCAAATCATATTACTCAAATTTAAATTACACAACTTAAACTACAATCACAATGCTAAAAACAAAATCACATTAATTTAAAGTACATAAATATAATAATTCAAAGTAAATATAACTTAATTTTAGGCATCATTGGCATTATATTGTGCCCATATATGTTGTGTTAAAATAAAATGAAAAAAAAACAATTATAAACAATAAAATACATGTCGGCAAAACAAAAAAAAAATAACAAAAATAGAAAAAAATAAGCAAGCCTAAACAATAAAATTGAATATGAACACATTTAAAAAAAAAAATTAAACAGGAAGAGAAAGCCGAGAACACCAAAAAAAATTTAATAAAAACAAGAATAAGCCAAGAATAAGAACAATTAATTAAAAACGAAAAAAGATAACAAAATACAAGACAAAACATAAAAGAAAAGAAAAAAGAAAAGAAAAAGTCAAAAAAGTAACAATGGGGCCCATTTGAAGCCAGTTTCTAGTTCCAAGCTGGTTTCCAAAAAAAATTCAAGAAACTAGTTTCACATTTCTCCAATGATAGTTTCTATTTTGGAACCTGAAGAAAAAGCACCATTGGAGCCACCCTCAGAAATTTCTTCTTGCTTCCTTTAGACACCCACTCCCACACGAGTATGACCAAGACTTTGTGGTGGGTTAGATTAAGGGCGTGTTGGCTACGCTTATAAGCTATTTTAAGTACTAGCTTATAAGTTGTTTAATAGCTATGAGTTATGAGTTAAGAATAAGTCCATTCTCCCCAAATTATTTTTACATTTTATAAGCTTTCAAACATTTTATAACATGTCAGTGTTCAGTGTTTATTAGCTCTTCCAAATAAGCTTAGCCAAACACCCCAACAGTGTTATTGATTGATTAGGGGGTTTCTTGCCCAATTCCTCCTCGTTAATTCGTCACGTGATCAATATCTTATTCTTTTTTAAACTCAGTCACTCTTCACATTTTCTTAAATATTGCAAATCACGAATATAATTCCTTCAGTTGAAACACAAGTCGTCACGGTTCATGGAAATGAGAAGGTGGTGGTGGCGGTGGCTCCGCCTGATAATAACGGTGGCCGCCGCTTCGACGCGGTGGCAGGTGGCGAATTCGGATAATTTTTATTTTCTGGGTTCTGGATGTAGCAATAAACCAGCCACAAATGCATTGGAGTTTAGCAAGAACCTCGATACCACCTTCTCCGACCTCCGAATTCAACTGCAGTCGTCGGAGAACACGCGCTTGGCCACCGCGGAGGGGCCTTCCTCCCTGGAGCCCGCTTATGCCATGGTGCAGTGCAGAAACTTTATGTCGCAGGCCGACTGCTTGGCCTGCTACGACCGCCTCCGGATCAACATTACGACCTGCACCAACAACAGTGTGGTCACCGGAGGTCGGGTGGCCTCTGATGGTTGTTTCCTCAGGTAATCTATCTATCTATCTGTCTGTCTGTCTGGCTGTCCTTAGAAGTTAAAAGAAGCGTTTGCGTCACGCTACCACTAGGCCCAATCTCAAGTGCTACTGACCTTAGCAAGATTTACAATAAAAATTAATATATAGGTACGAGAACTACACGTTCTACGAAAGGACAAGCGATAACTGGGTAATTTGCGACAACGCAAGTCATGCAACACCTGATGTGAAAGACGCTTTCTCCAAGGAGGGGGAGAGATTGCTGGATGATCTGAGAATTGCAACTCCTCGTATTAAAAATGTGTACTTCGCAGCAAGTAAGACGAAGGTGGGTGAGTCACCTGCAGTATATGCTGTAGCACAGTGTACTCTCAATGTCAGCGAAGATGGCTGCCAAGGTTGCTTGACGGCCGCCTTACAAAGCTTGAAGGAAGCCTGCTTGCCTTCCATGTCCGGTCAGACCAAATCCTAAACAATTTTAACTTCATTTTTTTTTTTTTCTTTCCCCTTCTTTGTATGATTTGTTGTATTTTTTACCCAGATGGCAGGGTTGTTGATCTAGCCTGTTTTATGAGATATTCCAATACCCCATTCTTTCTTGATAATCAGACCACAAATATCGATCCCTTCTTAAAGAAAGGAGGTAATATTATTGTCTCTCTTCTCTCTCTTACTCTTTGTTTCGGCTAGCTACTTTTTCAATGACTCAACCTATTATTGATTGTAAGCAACATGTGTTAACAACTGAACTGTGCTTCGTCGTCCTGTTAAAGTACAAATCTGTTATCTATAGCCATTTGTCTGATAAACAACATTTTTACGTTTGATACAGGTATAAATGTAGGGGCAGTGATAGGGGGAACGGTCGGAGGCGCCTTACTACTTGTGATTGTATCTACTACTTTCGTATGGTTCAAGTTCTCAAGACAGCTGAAAACAGCTCTAATAGGTGCATTATATTATATTTACTTATCATCTGGATGAATACATGAATTGAATTTGTTCCTGTTTTATTCGATCTTCAGCTAACATTTTGGGGGCAACTGAATTGCAACATCCAAATACATACAGCTACAAGGATTTGAAAGAAGCAACAGACAATTTCAGTGAACAAAATAAGCTAGGAAGAGGTGCTTTTGGTACGGTGTACAAGGTGAAATTAATCCGGCATATAATTATTATATCAATTTATTTACTTACTGTTTATGGATGAAAACACTGCATGAATTAATTAATCAATTAACTAATTAATTTCATATATAGGCGACCTTGAGAAATAAGAGTGTTGTTGCGGTGAAGAAGCTGGACATGAGGTACAGCAGAGCAAAAGCAGATTACGAGAGTGAGGTGAGGCTTATTAGCAATGTTCATCACCGCAATCTCGTCCGTCTACTAGGTTGCTGCCACAAGGGATCGGAGCTGCTTCTCGTGTACGAGTACATGGAGAACAAAAGCCTCGACCGATTCTTATACGGTGAAAACAGAGGAACGTTGAGCTGGAAACAACGTTTTCAAATTATACTTGGGACGGCGAGGGGAATTGAATATTTGCATGAGAATTATCATGTGACGATCATACATCGAGATATAAAGCCAGGCAATATCCTACTCGACAATCAATTCCAACCCAAGATTGCAGATTTTGGTTTGGCTAGGCTTCTCCCACATAATCAGACCCATCTTAGCACTGGATTTGCAGGCACATTGTAACTACTTACTGCAACATAATTAATTATATTGATTGATTAATTAATTATTTTACATACGTACTTTACCCTAACATTTATATGTGCATTAAAATTAATTAATTAGGGGGTATACAGCACCAGAATATGCAATCCACGGCCATCTCTCTGAGAAAGTCGACATCTACAGCTTCGGAATCGTGATCCTCGAGATCATCAGCGGCAGAAAATGCAGTGACGTGGATCCCGACTCTGCCACTGAATACCTACTTAGAGAGGTACGTATACATAAATATTTTTAAATGCACAATTATTTTTTAATTAAATAAGAATGAAGAAGAAATAATTATCGATCTCATTAATTTCAATATGCATGCATGCATGCAGGCGTGGAAGCTATACGAGAGAGGGATGCATCAGAATCTAGCTGATGTGGCGCTGGACTCGAACGAATATGAAGTGGAAGAATTGAAGAAGATGGTAGAAATAGCAATGCTGTGCGTGCAGTCATCGCCTCCTTCGAGACCAACCATGTCCCAACTTATATATATGATCTCGAGCGATAAAGATATCAATGGATGGATAGGGGAGAGAGGTGAGATCGGAAGGCCTTCTTTCAGTCATGAGAATGAAAACATTGCCTTCATTCATACTTCCTCTCATGCCACAGACTCCATTACCCACTTTACTGGCCGCTAGCTATATATCTTCCACTTTAATGTGTACTATATATTACACAACATTTAATTTGTATTTGTGTATGATGGGATCCATATAAATAAGAATGATTAGAATGTTGTTGTTTCTTGTTTCTTTCCAAAATAATAATAATAATAATAATAATAATAATACTCTCTTCCTAGTGTACATGTGTTGGCCGAATCGGTAGAGGGTTAGTGTCTGGTCTCGGATTCGAGTCTTCTATCGCGGTCTTTAAATTTCATGTTAAGGGAATATGCTCGTCTTAGTCACCGAGCATACACGGAATTGATTTTTAATAGTTACCCATCTAATCTAATCTAATCAGTTAAACTTCTCAGAAATAAAATAAGGACTTTTCTTCCCCAATTTCTCCTCTTTCAATTTGTCACAATTATTATCCTACTCTTCACATTTTCTTTGATATTGCAAGACCGACGAAGCGCAGCTTAAGGGTAAGACTTTCCCTCCAATCAAGAGGTCATGGGTTCGAGTCACCTTGGGTGCATGTGTGTGAGTGTGTGTGGGAGTGTGTTGTATTTGCCTAATAAAAAAAATATAAAATAAAAATAATAAAAAATAAAAAACTTTAATATTGCAGTCACATGTATATGACCACCAAAAGCAATTGCTTCAGTTGAAACACAAACAAATTACATTCGTCAACTTGTTTAATTTATCATGAAATCATCATAACAGCACCAGAATACGCAGTGAAACAGAGGATCACACCCCTTATTAAAAAAACGTTACACAAATCTCTGTAATCAATCAAACTTAGCTGAGATTGATAATCTCTTTAACAGTAGCCGAAATGAGTTGAGATTTAGACAGCTCAATAACATCGTACCCATGATATTCTCCTTCAACAAACTTCGCCAACACCCTCACACCCTTCTCCTCCAACGCCGCCGCCACCTCCTTCTGCCGGTCAAACAAGGTGTCTCCGCCGCATCCCGTCACCGCAACCTTCCACCCCTTATCCTTAATCTTATCCAAATCCCTCACCACGTTCTTATTCATCGGATTACTATATTCATGGTCTCTGTCGGCAGCCACCGGCAGCGCCAGCTCCCACATTACATCACTAACAGGCAGCGGAAGGGTCTTGCTTGCGGCGGAGTTTGCAATCTCCGACGGCGTCCTCTCGACTCCACCGAAGAACGGCTGGTGGAGGATCAAGCCATTGATCTTCATGGGCTTGAGTTCGGCGGCGCGTAAGCCGGCGTGCAAGACTATGTTGCCGCCGGCGCTGGTGCCCATCAGATAACACCTTGACAGGTCGGCGTGGCTCCGGATCCAGTCATCGCCGGTGGTTTTACTTTTAACCCAATCCAGGGCTTCGTCGTAGTCGTCGCAGGCAGCGGGGAGGCGGTGCTCCGGCGCGTCGCGGTACTCTACGGATATGACGACGGCGGGGGTTCTATGGGCGACGGTGGAGCAGAAGTCGCGGCATATGCTGGAGACGGAGCTGTGAATGACGATTATGATACGCAGCTTGGGAAGTGCGGCGACGTTTGGGGGGAGGAAGAGGCGGAGGGAGGTGTTGGTAAGGGAGTTGAGGATTACGACCTTGGAGTCGGACGACGGCGGAGCTCTGGGTATATTTGGTTGGTACGTGTGAAGGAGCCATCGGGGTTGCGGCGGAGGCCGACGGCAGCGTAGGGATCCATTGGTTGAGTTGAGTGATCGGAGATTGATTGTGTGAAGGTTGATTGGGTCAATATATTTTCATTATTGATACTTCCGTGGACGGTACGAATTATATCCACAGGAAAAGTTGCCCAACTCTATCCTTTGTTTATTTAAAATATACTTTACACGTAACGAGCATTCAATAGTGTAATAAAAACAATATAATGTCAAAATGCTGGATGTGATATCTCTAACAACTATCATGTAATATACCAACTGTGTATCAATATCTATTTTTCTTGATTTTTATACTCCGTATAATTTTTTCTACAAATTTGATGTTATATGATTTTTAAATATGAAAAAAAAAAATAAACACTATAAAGTTCGTGGTTTGAATAAATTTATAGAATAAAATATAAGTACTTGTGAAATAAATTACTAGTACAAAACAGAATTCGTAGTCCCAACTTTACTCAGGTTTTTCCACCGCTCTAGTGTTGCGGGTGTACAAAATATCATAGTATACGTAGGACTAGGGGTGAGCAAAACCGAACCAGATCCAAAGTTCAAACTGAACCATTTTAGTTCGGATGGTTTGGATTGGTTTTTTGTGTATTAGTTTGGATCGGTTTTAAAAAACTAAAACCGAACTTAGTTCGATTTGGATCGGTTTTAGAGGCTTGGTTTTCGGTTTGAACCGAACCGAACCGAACTTATAATAAACTTATAATATATTTAATATTTATATGATATATATTATTTTATTAAAGCTTATATTCCTTTTTTTTTAGAGTGCAAAACTTAATGGAAAAATGAACTATGTTTCATATTGTTGATGTTATTGAGTTGTACTTGATGCTTTTGGATTTCTTGATGTTGATGTTTATTGTTTAGACTTTAGTAGCTTATGTTGATGTTCATGCCAACCGAAAATCAAACCGAACCCGAACCGAAGTTTTTGGTTTGGTTTGGATCGGTTCTTAAGATAATTTGGTTCGGATCGATTATTTTTTTAGAAGTTTTGGTTTTATCGGTTTTGTAATTTGGGATCAGTTTTGACCCAAACCATCCGTTTGCTCACCCCTACGTAGGACAAAATAAAGTCGTTAGTAATGCGGCAATTTTTTGTGTGCCGCCCTGGCCCGCCCATTTGTAAATTTTTTTAACAATGTTATACTAATATTTGAGTATAAAAATTTATAGCTCTCGTGCATCACATTAGTATTCTATAAATCAAAACATTCGATATAATATTTTTATTTTGACAATGTTATACTAATATTTGAGCATAAAAAATTTATAGCTCTCATGCATCACATTAGTATTGTATAAATCAAAATATTCAATATAAAAATTTAGTTTCAACTATTAAATTTAAACGTCTTAATTACAAATATAGTCTCAAACGTAAAATAGAAACGTAATAATTTACTATACAAAATAATTTAATATACCCACTTCTTATAAACCATGTAAGAAATATTTAATTATTATTTTAATGGAGGAGAAATATGTACTATATCTCAAGAGAAGTACATTTGAAGATCTCTTGAAGAAATTTTGCATCGAGAATTGCAATCCAGTTTCGTCTCCAATGGCAACGAGCGATAAGTTTAAGAAAGATATGGTACGTGGGGACAAGGCTGATGCACAACTCTATGGAAGTCTTGTTGGGTTGCTTATCTACCTTACCAACACAAGGATGGATATTAATTGTTCAAGCTATAAGTATATGTTCTCAAGGTTCTTAAGTGAACCAACTATATAAGCTTCATTTTGCAGCAGCCAAAAGAGTTATGAGATACTTGCAAGGAACGCGAAACATGGGCATGAAATATGTGAAAGAAGTTGAGTGTAAGCTATTTGGCTATACCGAAAGTGATTTGGATAATCGAAAGAGCACTTCGGGCTACTTGTTTTGTCTTGTAACTAAAGTGGTTTCAGTTTCATGGAGCTCGAGGTAGCAAAAGTCAGTGGCGTTATCCTCCGCCGTAGCTGACTACATTGCTGATTCATGTATTAGTCAGATTAATAGTCAAAGGTATTTATAGTATTTGTAATTAATTCCAATCATTTAATTGAGCAAGCCAAATACATTTATATCATATTTCTCTCTATCCAAGTGATGCAGCTCATCTATCCATGTTCTCACACCCAACGTACCCGACAAAAGTAGAGAAAAAGAAAGAGGCGGAAAAGTAGAAAATTAGCATCTCAATCACGAGTTCTTTTGACCAGTGTACCACGTGATGCGAGGTGCATTGATCTTCACAACATATTATGTGGTTATTAATCTGTTATTATGAAAATTAGTACTGTATAAATCTAGAAAATACGTATCCCAATTAATGATGTGGAAGTTGTACAAATTACTACTAGTCCTCGCAACGGTGGTATGGTGGATGACTTTCAAGCTAATTGATCAATTCTTTGTTAGAAATCATTACAATGATCGAAATATATAGATATAAGACCATTTTGTTTGAAACATGCGATCAAAAAAAATATATATATATAGTACTGTAAGTCATCATGATCTTGATTCTTGAGGCCTTTAAATTATGATAAAATCAGATTCGTAATTACTAAACAAATGCAAGTATTCCATCATGATACATAATGAACAGCCATCTATTCAAGTAATAATCCTTATAAGATCTCGTACTAAAATTGGAACAGAGGATCTCGTCCGATATAATATGAAAGACGAGACGTTGTGCGAAGAATTCCTCTAATCAATCAAACTTAATTAACTGAGATTGACAGTCTCTTTAACAGTAGCCAAGATGAGCTCAGATTTAGACAGCTCTAAAATATCATAACCATGATACTCTCCTTCCACAAACTTCGCCACCACCTTCACTCCCTTCCCCTCCAACGCCGCCGCCACCTCTTTCTGCCGGTCAACCAAGGTGTCTCCGCCGCACCCCGTCACCGCAACCTTCCACCCCTTATCCTTAATCTTATCCAAATTCTGCACCACATTCTTATTCATCGGATTACTATATTCATGGTCTCTGTCGGCACCCACCGGCAGCGCCAGCTCCCACATTACATCACTAACAGGGAGCGGAAGGGTCTTGCTTGCGGCGGAGTTTGCAATCTCCGACGGCGTCCTCTTTACGCCGCCGAAGAACGGCTGGTGGAGGATCAAGCCATTGATCTTCATCGGCTTGAGTTCGTCGGCTCGTGCGGCGGCGCGTAAGCCGGCGTGCAAGACTATGTTGCCGCCGGCGCTGGTGCCCATCAGATAACACCTTGACAGGTCGGCGTGGCTCCGGATCCAGTCATCGCCGGTGGCTTTAACCCAATCCAGGGCCTCGTCGTAGTCGTCGTAGGCGGCGGGGAGGCGGTGCTCCGGCGCGTCGCGGTACTCTACGGATACGACGACGGCGGGAGTGCTGTGGGCGACGGCGGAGCAGAAGTCGCGGGATGTGCTGGAGACGGAGGCGTGGATGACGAAGCCGCCTCCCTGGGCGTAGATTATGATAGGCAACTTGGGAAGTGCGGCGGCGTTTGGTGGGAGGAAGAGGCGGAGGAAGGTATTGGTATGAGAGTTGAGGGTTACGTCCTTGGAGTCGGACGACGGCGGAGCTCTGGGTATTTGGCTGGTTCGTGTGAAGGAGCCGTCGGGGTTACGGCGGAGGCCGAGGGTGGCGTAGGGATCCATTGGTTGAGTTGAGTCATCGGGGTTGCGGCGGAGGCCGAGGGCGGCGTAGGGATCCATTGGTTGAATTGAGCGATCGGAGATTGATTATGTGAAGGTTTATCAATATATATATTTGAATTATTGATAGTTGTGGAGAGAACGAATTATATCCACGAAAAAACGTTACCCAACTTTTAGTCGTTGGCTACCTATCATGGGGTAGGGAGTTGTTTTTAATACTCCATAATCTATTTTTTTAGTTTTCGAACAATATACTTAATATACATTCGTTGATATATTTTATTAGTATAATTTGATTTTTTAGAATATTTATATCTCATGATTAGAAAGAATACCAATGAATAATATTTTATTATGTGATGTCTTCTTTTATATGAATATTTTTTTAATGAAGTTTCTCATAAGCAATGTATGTGGGATAGTTAAAGTTAAATAAAGTTAGTAAATTATAAATCAAAACCATAAAAATTTAAGAAAATAATCATGAGAATTCTAGATAAATCATTATTAAAATCAAGATCTATTTTGATATATTATACTATTGATGTATTGATATATTGATGTTATTCAGATAGTAGTAGCTACGTGCAACCAGAAAAATCGGATCGTGTATTTATGGTGGTACGCATTAATTGTTGGAATCCTTATTGATTAATGTGTATCCACAAAAACAATCAATGATATAAATTAATCTAAAAAAATTGATTATTGATTGATTATTGATGTGTGTTCTCTTTGATGGAAAGAAAAAAGAGGGATATTAATACAGTGAAAAATATTATCCTACAATGTGTTCCCCACCTTTTGTTATCACATGTTCTCTATAATGGAAAATAACAATTGAGATCTTCTACACCCATTTTGGTGTTCCAATTGTGTACCAAATTTTAATTTATACTAGTTTTATATATTTTTATCCAATAATTTTAAATTATAATGATTTAGTTTAATTTTATAATTATAATCTAGGGTTCACTCATCCAAATTAGGCTTTATAATTATTTTTTAGCATTTAATTTCAATTTTATTAACTAAAATAGGGTTGATAAATCCAAAATTAGGGTATATTATTTTTAAAAATTCCATTTTTTAGTTAAAAATATTTATTATGATTTATTATAATATAATATTTTTTATTTTTATAAAAAAATATTATAAAACTAATAAATTTTAATATTTGGTATACAATTGGAACACAATAGTTGGTATAGAGGATACCATTCCGGAAAATAAAGTTTAAATGAAAAAATATTATCACTCCAAATTAAGATGGAAATATTGTATAGGATTTGAGTGAAAAGGGTGGAAAGAGGCAGCCCGAGAATATTTTCCTTTTTACTTAAAAATATTTTATATCATAGTGAACAAGTAAAAATATGGGAAAATGAGTGAAAAAAATTATTTTACTTTCTTTTTACTCAAGGAAAACACAACTAGTAGTAGATGCAGCCAGAAAAATCGGATCTTGTATTCATAGTGTATGCATTAATTGCTGGAATATAATCCTTATTGATTAATGCTCGCGTATCCACGAAAAATATGATTCAAAATTGTCTAAACTCAATTAATACTCCATATTCATAAGATTAAAGTAAAAGATAATAATTATTGTGAGTGCAAAGAATACGCTCATTATGAATTGGCATATTTATGTAGTTGATTGGTAGTAAAATTCTGAAAGTGAAACTCGTATTTATCCGCTGTTCAAGTCTGATGATTTCAAAGTTTGTTTCACTCGAAGAGAAACCTGCTCATAGCCGAGCTAGAGAGAGTTATCGTATAGTTCGATGATATCTTTGAAGATTTTCTTGAAGATTGCTATTGGGCTGAGAAGATTGAGATTATTTTCTTAAGAAGATAAAAGAAAGAAGATCGAATATATCTACGTGTGCTGTAAAAATAGACACTTTCATATTGTAAAGATAAATTTTAGCCATTTAGATAAAAAAAAATAAAAACTAGCCACTTTTTATATAAAAGTACATAAATGCCCTTAATGAAGTTAATTATAAAATTAACAAGTAAAAAAATAGAACTCTCAGCCACCTCCCGTCACTCCCCGACTCCTCGTATTCTCGATTCCTCTATCTTCTTCCTTCCGCAGCACAGGTTGCGCCTCAAGGTGCAGCGAATCCATCTCCAACTTTCCGGCTGACTTGCCGGAATTGCAACTCCAATTTTCCGGCATACTCATCAGAGATCCTTTCTATATCGCAGCTCCAGCTCAATAACCTCGATTTCGCCTCCGATGCGGCAAGCTCCTCGGCTGGGTTTCCGGCAATTGACGCCGCACACCTCCCCCCCCCCCCCTGAATCGTCCTCCTCGTCTGTTACTTCCTTGGCACCGCCAGCTATGGGTGCAATTCCTTCCTCACCGTCCAGATCTACTCTCTCTCGTACAAGATTCAAATTATAAGATTTTTTTGGAATTCTGTGTTCTAAAAATCACGACTGTGGATGAATTCACGAGTTAGAATTGGTGAATTCGTGATTTGTTCATGTTATGTGAGTGAAATAACGAATTCGATTCGTGAATTCGTGATTTTATGTGAGCGAATTCACGAATTGGATTCGTGAATTATTTTATTTTCATATAGCAATTCACGAATTGAGCTCCACAATTCGTGAGATGTGAGTAAAACTTCAATTAATTCACGAATCGAGCTCCACAAATTCGTGAGATATGAGTAAAACTTCACTTAATTCACGAATTAAGCTCCATAATTCGTGAATTAATCACAAACACCGGGCAGCGACGGCGGTGGAAAAAAAATGGTGGCTGCAAAATCATAACCTCCTCTGCTGCGGTAGGAGATGAGAACCCCTCACGAACAATGCTATATTTTCACGAAGACCAATTTGATTTTCACCGCAGGCTACGACGGTGGTGGTAAAAAGATGGTGGCGGCTGCCACTGAATGTTTGTGGCAAGATGTTTGTTGACTCAATTGTTTTTGTGTTTTTATTTCTTAATGATGAATTCCTTTTTCTGTTTATGATCAAATCTGAAATTAAAACAAAATTAGAGTAGTAAGGGTATTTTAGTAACAATGGCTATTTTTTATCTTTTTTATCTTTATGACTATTTTTTATCTTTGCTATCCCATAATGGCTATTTTGACGGTTGCTCCGATTCATTATTCAACAAAAAAAGGAATCCTTATTTAACAAGAAAAGTGCATTTGCAAGTTTCCTTTTAGAAAAAGACTCGGTTTTCATAATCTATAAGTACACACGGAATTCTTCATTCAAGGTGCGCATGCGGAGAGAGCCGAGGTGGCTAAGAGAGTCGAGTTATGATATTGTTATCCTCGCATAATGTAGTGCCGATATTGAGTATGTTGGGAGTCTCTTCGTTTGTCCCAACAATGTTTATGTAATTCCGGAACAAACTCTGGAACATATAACAGAGTTTGTCACCGAAAGTCTATTGTTTTTTTATTTATTTGAGGGTAGATTCTTACGGTAAGTCGAAGTGCTTGCGGGTATTAGGCTTGGTTGTGTTCGGGAGTAGCGCAGCTACAAGTTCACTAGAGGCAGTGGCGAGGCCACCTTGAAGCAAAGGTGGGCTCAAGCCCACCCCATTAAAAAAAATAAAAAATAGTTCTTATAATTTTGACTATTTTCGGAGATTATTGGTTGAGCCTATGCCAATTTCCAAGGAAGAGAAGAGTCGCCGCCGTCTAATCTTGGCCACCAGCCCACCCCATCAAAAATTCTTGGCCTCGCCCCTGACTAGAGGGGAGCGTAGATGGGTGAGGTGTGCACAAGTAGCGGTGGCTTTTGTGTGTTATCCTTGTATCCCTGAAATTTTATATAGTGGATTGACTCTTTGGGTTGAGAATCCCCCAGACATATGTGTGTTTGATCACTGAACTGGGTTACCAATTGCTCATGTTGGTTTATTACTGTCATGATTATTTTATGTTTGTATGTTGCTGTTATCAAGGTAAAACAAATCTTAAAACATGCATAAGTCACTGTTTTTCACAAATCACGAAAATTTCAATTATTTATCATTAATACTAGTCAAGGACTTCGAGCAGATTCGCAGAACCAACGTGTTCAATTCATTAATGTATTTTCTTTCTTAAATAAGATTACTTACTTCCGATTGACAAAACATTGACATACTTTCTAGGCATAGAAGAGGTAAGTTATTAATATCTTTTATTTTGCCATAGTTACTTAAATTTATTAATGGTTTTTTTTTTTTTTTTTTTTTTTTTTTTTTTTTTTTGCTTTTAAGTATGTCAAGTCTATTTTATGACTTTTCTATTGTAAAGTATTTTTTTTTATTGACTTCTTTTATTTTGATGATCAGTTACTTTAATATTTTCTTATCAGTTCCGCTCGAAATTCATTTCATAAAATTATAATAATCATCATATGATGCTAGTACTCCCTCCATCCCATAGACAACGTCTTGTTTCTTGAATATATATGAGGTACTACCTCTGTCCCTTTCAAATTGAGTCATTTCTTTTCAGCATTTCTAGCAAGCATTTTCAAGCGTCTTGATAATAGGTTTTAAAATAAATTTTTGAAGTGTTTTTTCTTTTATGGGATACTACAACTGTCGTAGTATCACGTAAAAAATAAAAATTCTTCAAAAATCCAATTAAAAATACATCATTGAGAAGCGTGGAAAAGCGTGCCAGAATTGCCAAAAAGAAATGATTCAATTTGAAAGGGACGGAGGGAGTATAAAATAATAAAACAAGACGTTATCTATGGGACGAAGGGAGTATTATTTATTTTATTTTTTTTGAATAAGTTTATATATTTGTTCTTTTTTATACATACCTTTAGCCTTATGAAATTTAATGTAATTTGGCGTTTTAAGAAAAAAATTATTTGTACCTATGGAATAGTTCCAAATTTAAAAATGTGTTTTATTTGCTAAAATTTACTCTTTCTTTCTTTTAAGAAAGTTTGACACTATTATATTCGAGAAATGTTGAAATATTTTAGGTATTTGAAACTAAGACTTTTATTGAAATGTGCAGACGGTGTCATTTTGTTTTGTGTAAAGTCTTTACTATCTAGAAAAATAAAAATGTCTAAAATTGAAGTTCAAAATAACTAACTATTTTTTTTTTTCCTTTTCGAAATCTGAGTTTTTAATCAAAATATTTGTAACAAAACCATTGAGAATCCTCATTCTATGTTTCAAACATATCAAAGTTCATAAAATATTATATACTCAATGAAGCCTGACGAGTAAAATTTATATATTTTTGTGAATATCAATTTAAAAAAAAATAGACATAAAACACTATGATGACAAAAATATGTATTATAAATTATCACGCGTCAAATAAACTATTGAACTAATTAGTAAAACTATTTATTTTTTTTAATAAAGTTTGCCTCATATTTAACGGTTACTCTTAACACTTTTTTATATATGAATGAAAGAATATATGCACATTATTTTTTTTATCATATTTCTAAATTATTTACTAATGACGAATTTTATATCAAATATTATATTGAGATATGATATAGTAATTTACATAATTTAATTAATAGCTTGTTTATTTAAATATTTATATATATATATATATATATATATATATAATTTAAATATTTATATATATATATATATATATATAAATATTTAAATAAACAAGCTATTAATTAAATTATATAAATTACTATATATATATAGTGTATTATCAATAAGCTCACTACTTCTATAAATTAATGCTTAAAGACTGTTACGTTAAAGGAAAATTTGTTAAACGCGCAACGCACGTTAACTCTGGTAGTATTAATAAAGACGGAAAATGCTCCTCTATCCACCGTGGGCATACTTAATGTGCTCACGGCTGACGTGTCATTGTCACGTCAATAATATTTCCTTTTAGGGTTTAGTTATTTATGTTATGATTTATTTTATAAGGTATACTAATTAATTTCTTTTTTAAATTTAATATTGTCACCTCAGCCGTGGGCATATTAAGCATGCCCACAGTGAGTAGGAGAACATTACTCTAATAAAGATGTACAAGTCTTATACTGAATTATTTCATATATGTATAATTGTGGTAATTCTACAAAAGGAAGACTACGAGTACGACAATCAAAGATGTTATTATATATATATATCATATGAAAATTAATTATTACGTGAAAACTGTAAACTATGTATTTTTATGCATAAAATGTTGCATAATAAAATATATTATTTTATATTATTTTATGCATATAATGCATCATTATGAGAATGCAACATTTTATGCATAAAAATACAACATTTTGTGCATAAAATGCAACATTTTATACATGGTTATATACATATATATATATATTAAAATCAATAATATTTGATGACTTGATTCATTTTTTCAATTACGTATTTGTTATTTGCGAAAGATCCCATGTAGCTTATTTATCCCTTATTATTGTTTGTTTGTACTCTGTTTTAGAGCTTGAATTAGCTTTAAATTATGGTATCCATGGCGTCAAAACAAAGATTCAAATAAATGGCGAGGTAAATAACGATTTCTTCGTCACTTTACTTAATACTACATAGCTAACTCACTCTCAATTGTAGACAAAGCAATTGACCGAGTCAACACAATATATCAAATGCCACCGATTCATTTCTTCCAAACATGTCTAACTTAAATTAAATAAAATTGACTAAAATTAGATTGGAATAATTGTTCAATAAGACAAAGCCTCTATGATATTTTAGACAAAAAAAACAAACAAACAAATAAGAAAATATAGAAAATCGTACCTAGATAGATTTGTTGAATGAAAAAAAGTTTTTGATTAGTAGAGATACGAAATTCAATAGTTGCCATCTGTGCTTGTCTAGATTCTGTAGATTTTTTTCCCCTCCAAATTTTTACTTTTAAAACCTCTCTGTTTCATAGTATACATACATCATGCATCCATGTCCTTATACATGGAATACATTAATTCTCTGTATCGCTTTCATCTCAAATTCATAGTCTTTTTCATACTTCTTTTTACATTATTTAACTCCAAACCTTGGCCACCAAGTTTCATCACATAATATATATATATATATATATATATAATATATATGTATCTATATGTAATGCATGCTTACACTAACACACGAGTCTCTCCTTTTGCAGCAATGGACGAACACCAAAAATTCCTCACACTACTAACCCTCATAATCGTGTCGTCGCAACTCTACCGACCATGCGGCGGCGCGTGGTGGTTCTCCTCCAATGAACCCCCGAATCCGCCGCCCACCGTCAACCACGTCGTCGTCGGAGCAGAGTTCGCCCTCGATTCTCTCGACGGCGACGAGAGCGCCGTTAAATTAGTCGAAAACGCAAAGCTGCAAATGCGGGCGTCGCAGTCTTCCTGCTGGGTTAACGCGTACTCGAATCTGTTCGGCGGCTGCGAGAAGATTTCTTCCGATCAAGATTTCAAAGACAGGTTGAGTTGGGATCTCAGCGATTGCTTCCAGAAGCACTCCGGCCGCCCCCCTCTCCCTCACTGCGATCGCAAATTTCCGACCAAGAATTGCCTCAAACGATTGGACGGCGACGCCCACAAGGTTTTCTTGCAGTATTTTCTGCAGATTGATTCCATCTGCTACCAATTGCAGTATGCTCCACAATTCCTTTTTAATTTCAAGGTTCATTTATACAGTAATTTTCTTTTTATAAAGTAGACACTATTTTTTTTTTAATTTTGACAAATTTAATTTATTCTTTGTCCCAAATTCGGTGTTCGAGCCGTGTCCCGAATTGTTCAATAAACTTATTTTATAATGATTTTGTTTAATTTTATGATTTTAAGGGTTCAAACATCCAATTAGAGTTTATAATTACTACTCCATCTATTTTGTTCCATTTGGCCTATTTCGTGCTTTCACGTAACAGCACGAAACAAGCCAAATTATAAAGAAGGGAGGGAGTAGCATTCAATATCAATTTTATTAGTTATGTTAGTGTTGATAAATTCAAAATTATATATATAATTTGTAAAATTTTAATTTTTTACTTATAAATGTCTATTACACCATGATTTACTATATTATAGTGTTTTTTATTTTTATAAAAATGATATAAAACTAACTAATATAAAATAAATTTTGGGACACGATTGGGACATCGAAATTTGGGATAGAGGATCTCATCTGAATTTAATTATGGACTTTCTTATAATTAAAGTCTTCTCCAAAAATAATTTGGTGATCGGAATCTAATGTGGACGTCAGAAAGCATTCGTGATTTAATTCACCAAAATTTATAAGTCGTCAAAGTTGGTTTTTTCTTTTTTTTTTTTTTTTTTTTTTTTGCAACTAAGAATTGTACTATTTTATTGCGATCAAATTTTATTATTCGAGTACGAATTTGTTGCAGGATTCATGCGTTCAAGTATCAAACGGAGAGATTGGTGAATGAATTGAAAAAATCTGCAGAATATGCAGAGGATAAGCTCAACAACATAGAAGAAAAGGGGAAGATTTTACTGCAGAACTCGAAGCATATTCATGGCGCTCTGTCTTCAATCGATGAGAAAACGCAGCAAGTGGCGAAAACCTCTAGGAATCTTGAAGAGAATGTGAAGACAGTGAAGATTTATTCAGAGGAAGTTTACGAGCGGTCGAAGGGGATAGCTTCTGCTCAAGAGGAGCTGATTCGAGGGCAGAGTAAGATGAGAGAGAGGCTGGATGAAGGAATGGAAGTTGTTCGTGATTCGTACAGTAATTTGGGAGCAGAGATTTTGAGTTTGAGAGATGAAACGGCTGAAATCGAGAGAGAGATTGAACAAGTGGGAGAAGCTGTGTTTTCAAGGATGGATACTCTGCAGAATAAAGCAGATGATATTGAGAATTTGACTGGAAATTCTTTGAATAATCAAAAGAAGCTTCTGGAAACTCAGACCGCTGCTCTCGAAGGCCTTCGTCTGCTCACCACATTTCAATCACAAGCACTCGAAGAAAGCAGGTAAAATTTTAATTTTGATCGTCTATTGCATTTCTGTAATAAATATATTTTTATTTTAATAATAAATGATTGTCGCTGGTTTTATAATATTTTCAAAATTATTTTTGAATTTTTTTTGTTAATGCTGATTTTGAAAATATTATAAACAGGAGTACTTTACAAGAACTGTCCGAATTCGGAAAAAGGCAACAAGAGGAGCTTCTCCACCGTCAACAAGAACTGCAACGAGCACATAATCAACTCGCACGGAATTCAAAATCAATATTAGCAGCTCAAGTAACAAATTTCATTAATTTGCACTATAAACAAACTCATATATCTCTCCCAAAATTCTCATAATTTTGTTTTTTGCAGGAAGCGTTCGAATCGAAGCAAGCGGGAATGCTGAATGCCTTAGAGAAACTCTTCGCACTGCACAACACCATGTTGATAGAGTCGAGATGGATCAAAGTCTTCATCGTCTACTCGCTTCTCATGCTTGTACTCTACATGCTCACTAGCATGAAGCAAACGTACAACGTTCGCCCAAGGCTCTACATCGGTATACTAAGATCATGATCCCCTTCTTTTCACTTCCAAAACTTTATCTTATTCGATTCTTGACCTAATTTCCCCGATCCTCGCAGGGCTGTGCGTTGCATTCTCGATTGAGCTATGCATTCTCCGCTGCTCGACTTGGAGTTTCCAGCATCAGACGTGGATCCTGAGCTCAACCAGATCAGTCTTCCTCGTCCTGGCTCTGATCCAAATTGTGTATTCAATGTTCACATACAGGTTAGTTATCGACAGCCCCGTTCCTGACAATTTAGGAGCCCTAGGCTAAATAAGAAATAAAGGCCCTTACTTTTTTCTTTTTTTTTAAATTAAGCTTTTTTTAATTATATATTTATTTATTATATTTAAAATCGCGTAATTATTCGGCTTTTAAAATGATCCAAAAAAAAAATAATTAAATAGGATGAAATTTGGAAGTAAAATTATAAAGATTAAAAACAAAATTTGGAGCGCCCTTTTTATCTGGACCCTGGGCGCACCCCTAGCAATGGAATTGAATGAATTCAACTTTAAAGGAAAAGGATGATTAAATACGAGAACTATTTATGGTTAATGAAATTGTTGAAACTATATATGAATGGTGCAGAGAATAAACTCCCTTATCTGATCCAAAAAAAAAAAATGAATGGTGCAGAGACTATGAAGTGTTGAACCATGATATGCTTTTGAGATTGATTGAGAAGATGAACGGAATAGAAAGAAGCAAAGAGTTGGAAGAAGAGAGCGACGTCGATTGGTCATGGTGGATCGATGCCGATTTACCGGAAGATGTAGGGTTGCTGGAAGATCCAGATTACCAATTTGCAGAGCAAGTAGGAGAAAATTCAATTGAAAATAGTTCGGTTTTAAGAAAATATAATCTACGTAGTCGCCATAAATAAATGTGCTAATAATTATTTATACCCATTTTTAAGGTATGTATGTACTTTATACCCATTTTGAAAATACATCTTCAAAAAATACCCATTTACTATGAGCACACCAAAGAATTGCTAATGACAAGTATTTCTTTGTTTTTCCATGCTTTTTGCTTTATTTTGTTTAAAAATGGATTAAAATCCCATATTTTGGCGATATGATCCCGCGCTTCTAAAATGGTATCAGAGCCCTAGGTTTATTTGGGAATTATATTTATTTATTATTATAATGTTTATTACCTAACGGAGGAGACTTCAAGTTAAAATGGAACCAGACTATTGTCTGAGTTGCGAGTGTTACAGTTCGTATCTCCAAATTTTGGAGTCGACAAAAACGAGTGAACTTACTCTATTAAGAGTAAGACAAGAACGCCTCGAAGCAGCGAGACGGGAGAACCGACATCCAAGGGAGATACGTGCCTGCGAGTGGACGGTCAAGCACTTCTTAGATCGCCTCATGATAAACGCTTATCTTGAGGGGAAGCTAAGGCGAATCATGAGAATGGCCCATCAAGATCATACCTGATGGATCCCAAGATTGGCCCTAATTTCGTAGAGATCACGCCAGATCCGGCTAAAATCTCTATGGATCTACGGGAAATCCAGAAGACGGTGCAAAATTATGGCAACAGCCTATATGGAGTACCTCAAAAGGTGGACGAAATATCCCACAAACAGGATGTCATCCTTGACATTCTAAAGGATATTCAAAAACGAGTGGAGAAACTAGAAGCACATCCAAGTTCCAGTCGAGCCAAGAAGGGTTTCTTTTGGGACGAACCCAAAAGATACCCGCTACCAGTCAAAGAGGGCGAGAAACGCGACCCTCTATTAGATCTAATTACTGGATCGGTCCGAGGTAAAAAAGATGAGTAACCTCGAAAGGATCGGACTAGAAGATCTACAAGAGTTAGCAGATTCTTTTGCTAACATGAAGGTGGTGGATCTCAAGATGGCCAAGCCAGAAGAAACATCCGGCGGAGCCACACAACCACCCCAAGGTCATTACGATTTTGAAGCTGGTTCCTCCTATCATCGAAGAACAGAGGGGATTGCAGATGATCAATTCAAAATCAATTTCAAGAGAAGGACAAAATGGAAACAGGATAATCCTTCAGAAAAGAAAACGCTGGATCTCATCCATCCATATGGAGTTACTCTCGACATCGATGAAGTTAATTTCAAAGATCGAGAGAGATTAATTGATGAGCGGGCAACAGCAATGAGAGTTGCAGGGTCAACTCTTGATATGAATGACGAGGGATATCTTAAGTTCCTCGAGATGAGTCTTGCAGGAGTTGCAAGGTCCGCGTGGGAAGATAAAATAAGCACAGAAGTAAAAAATGAGTGCTTTAAAATCCCGTCCCACACGAAGAAGGTGATCCAAATGGCTGACATCCTAAAGAATCACTTCTTGGGAGTTGGTTATTTCGGAACCTATGACGAGGAGAAGAAGAAGAAGTACAAGATGGCTCTTCTTAATCTAAGACTTGCTGTCTTAGATCAAAAATCTCTCAACAAGTTTCTACAGCTCTTCACAGTCTACCAGCATCAATCTAAGACGGATGAAAGCTTTGCGAAGGAGATTTTCTTCTTGAAATTTCCTAACCCATGGAGAGAAATGTTCATCCGAGACTACGTTCCCGAGGAATATGATGGAGTAGGCAAGAGTATGTCTTTTGTGCACACCAAATTGACGGAGTGGTGTCAACAAGCCACAGCACAAAAGAACATCAAGAAATTAAGGAGGATCAACAAGGAAGCTCCTCTTAATTGTGAAGACAATGATCTCCCAACGATCATTGGAGAGGATCCTGCTAGTCACAAGAAAAGCAGGAAGAATAGGTATCAACCCTATTCTAAAAAGAGAAGATCTTGGAAACCAAGAACGATGTGGTCCAGACAGAAGGCTGGATCATACAAGTATGAACGACGGAGTGGTCCATCAAGAAACCGGTTTCAATCCAGAGGTGCAAGTTCAGGCAGACCTCAGGAGAGAACACCAACAAGGAAAACTTTCCGAAAAGCTCATACTAGAGCTAATGAAAGTTTCAAAGATTGCAACTGCTGGACGTGCGGTGCAGCTGGGCATATCTCTACAAATTGCCCAGAAAACAAGACGATGAGGAGGTTCGAGTCAACCCCAGACATCGAAGACGCGATCTACTTCCAAGATCTCGTACAAGTCTACCAATTTGAGGATATTGCCTCAGATGAGAGTATTTATGAACAGGATGAGATCCTGACAAGTGAAGAAGATGGATCAACCGATTCAGAATCAGACTGAAGCAGAGGTCCATCATCAAGAAAGTGAAAATCGAACGGGTTTCTCAAGCCGAACGATGATTTCACAAAGCCAGATCGACAAGATCATGAAGAAAAGCCTCAACATACAGAAGTATCAAGGCTTTACGGCAGGGAATATTGATTATGCCCTGAGGAATTTCAGTCTCAAGACTCGGAAGCACCATATTGTCTATGGTATTACGAGAAGAGAGATGTCACTTCCAATCGAGCTCACAGGGAATCAAGTGGAGATGCAATTGATTCCAGCAAGCGATATTCGGGAGGATCTGGAAAAGATGAAGCCGGAGATTGCAGAAAAGATGAGTTGGATACATATTGGAGCAATCCAACTTGTACTCAAATCTGCCCTTTTCGCTGGTGTTGATTCTCCAATTGACATCGCGATTTGTGACAAACGAGTCAGAAATCTCAAGGATTCTGTAATGGGAACCATTACGGGAAATTTATGTGCTGGACAAGTGGTGGGGATTATATATCCTAAGATTGCATACAATCTTAACGACACCAACTTCAGCAGAGCCCTGACGCTATATCAGGATTTCAAGAGGAAAGAGCTGGTGGAAGAAGGGAACAGACCTTATTCCATCACATATCAGGTATCATATGCACTTTCTAACTCACATCATACTGAGTTATTCCTCGGAAAGCAGTTCATAGAGATACCAGATATCTTCAAGAAGGTGACAACGGCGATTTGTCCCGATAGAATGGAGTTTCCACGTTTGAGAAATGTGGATATGCAAATTCAAGATAGAGTGGTCATAACTCATGACCAAAGTCTCAGGATACAATCAGGAAGATTGTCATTCCAGGGAGATAGGATTACTTCTCAACCAATGGGAAGAAATCTTATTCAGCAGAATCAAGAGTCTCAGAGTTCTTTGCCTACTCTGAGTTACAAGAAGACGGCTATTACCATCAAATGTCCGGAAGGATGGAGAGAAGTAATTGCCAGATTCGATACTACAAGATGGGAAACCAATTTCCCTTGCAACGTCTTGTACTATCTTGAGCAACCGGAAGTCCATCATTACAAGGGAATGATTGAAATTGGAGGACATACGGTTGAAATCAAAGGGCGAGCAGGAAGAGAGGAGAATATCCTCATCTTAGGTTTGGATTTCTTGGAGAAATTCAAACCATGGAAGCAAAGAGAGAATGGAATGGAAGTCACGATCAATGAGAGAAAAATATTGATCTAATGACTAGCCCATTCTCAATATACATTCCTATTGGAGTGTTATACGAGAAATATAAGGCAGAATATTTTGCTGCCTATATTGATTCCGGAGCAGGAATATGCACGGCAAAATGAGGAATCTTTCCTACAGAGGTCGAAGAAGATCTACCTCGGATTGCAGGAAGAGATTTTTCCAAGAAAATCTTGATCCTTACAAAGGGAGTTAAGATGGTGGAAATTCTAATTGGAGGAGCAGGCCAGACACCCTGGTATAAGGTTAAAACTCCACCAATTTATTTTCATGATACAGGAGCAGATATCCTGTTAGGGAACAATTTCTTGCAGATGTTCAAAAGATATATGCAGGATAATGAGAGACAAAGATTAGTGTTCACAACCCAATGTGACCACAAAATCATTGTTCAAAGGCTAAAAGGGGCATTCAACAGGCAAATGTCATTAGTCTTTCGCAGCAAGCGTGGTGATGAAGGACAACTTCGAAACCCAAAAATGCAAGATCGGAGAAGGTTCAATGAAGCTCTATTGAACTACAGGATCAGAGGAGAGTTGACAGACAGCAACGAAGCTGAGATTCAACTCCTAAAGGTATCTTTAATTTCTAAAGATATTGAAAATGATACGCAGGTATCATTAGAAGATGTCAAAAGGAAGATTGTAAGATGTTACAATGAGAATCCTTTGGCATGGTGGGAGAAAAACCAACTCAGAGCAACCTTGAAGGCGAAGCCAGACAAGGAGAATGAGTTTGTTAGATTCAGGCCAATCCTGATGAATCTCAGAGATCAACATGATATGAAGGAGATTATCAAGGAACACCTTGATTTGAAGTTAATCGAACCAGGTAACTCGCCATATAGCAGCCCAGGCTTCTTGGTAAGAAACCATGGTGAGATCAAAAGAAATAAACCCAGACTCGTTATTAATTATAAAGGTATTAATGACGTTTTAGAGTTTGATGGTTATTTCATTCCAAGTAGAGAACACCTTATTAACTGCATTAGAAATGCTAAGGTTTTCTCCAAGTTTGATTGCAAATCAGGATTTTACCAGATTCGCATGGAAGAAAGTAGTAAGAAGTTTACAGCCTTCTCTACGCCGCAAGGACATTATGTTTGGAACGTAATGCCGATGGGGTTAGCTAACGCACCTCAGATTTTCCAGAGAAAGATGGATAATCTTTTCAAAGATTATTTCTCTTTTATGTTTGTTTATATTGATGATATTCTTATAACATCAAAAGATATGAATGAACACGTTAAACATCTCGAGATTTTTGCAGATGTTTGTTATAAGGCAGGACTAGTGCTTTCGGAAAAGAAGGCAGTCATTGCAACCCGGAAAATGGAATTTCTGGGAATCGAGATAGATGAATCAGGGATAATTCTACAGGACCATATAGTCCAGAAGGTTAAGAATTTCTCTGAAGATCTAAAGGAGAAAAAACAGCTTCAAAGCTTTCTAGGAGTTGTTAATTTTGCAGGAGCATTCATCAAGAATCTTGCAAAATACAGAAAGGTCTTCAGTCCGTTACTGAAGAAGATGTTCCGTTCATTTGGACAGATGAACATCGAAAAGGAATGAGAGATTTAAAGGAAGTTTGTGAGAACCTCCCGAAGCTCTCCATACCACAAGACGAAGATGATCTTGTCTTGTACACGGATGCAAGTGATCATTGGTGGGCAGCAGTGCTAACAAAGATCACTCCCAATGGAGAAGAACCATGCAGATACTGTAGTGGTTTGTTCCAAGAAAATGAGGCCATCAGATGGCACATTAACGAGAAAGAATTCTTTGCAGTCCGAAAGGCTTTTAAAAAATGGCCTCTATTTCTTCTGGCAAAGAAATTTGTTTTGAAAGTTGATAACACTCAAGTTAAAGCTTTCTTAAAAAACAAGATAGAATCGAAACATGAAAAGGCTAGATTACTTAGATGGCAAGCTGAATGTCAATATTTTATTTTTGATATTGTCATTGTGAAATCTCACGAAAATGTTCTTGCAGATTTCCTAACGAGAGATGGAGCCAACTGAAGTGAGCTCTATCAACAATGCCATGAGACATCTCAGGGAAGACCTTGAGATGCTTCAGAGGGAATGGGACGAGTGTGTTTTGAAAGCTGAACAAGCTGGAAAAATACAATCTGTTGACAAGACGAAAGTCTCAAACAGAATACAAGACTGTAGGCTGGCACAAACTAAGTGCTGGAATGCAATACAAGAGCCACTCCTTCGGGCTTCTAGGGTGACTTCGGTTACCCCAGAAAAAGAAGAGTTTCGGTTGCCGGCCCCTACAACGGTAGCAGAGGATTCAAATACCTCTTGCACGAGTCCTAAGTTGGTAGTATCAATACTATCGGCCCAAGGAAAAGATGAGAATCAGGAGTCAGATCCTGAGGTATCATTTCAACCCGGCACCTCCGGGGTTAAAGAGGGAGAGGTTAATCTTAGGCCATTGAAGGGCAGTTCTAAGATTAACACTGATATTATTCAAGTTTCTCCTTTTTGGCAGGCATATCAAGCAAGCTGGGAGAAGTTGATGACGAGATGAGGGATCAACCCAAACAAAACCTTGGTTGATGTCTCAGGAAAGTATCCCCGAGTGTGGATGATGCCAGGAGTTCATCCACAAGAAGTCAAGGAATGGTATGAATTTGGGGCACTGGCCTCGGTTTATACGGTCTCCCCATCGTTTACAGAAATCAAGAATCTACCCAAATGGATTCAAGAAGCTGTTTACGATTCCTGGTCTAACAATGACCAGCTTAGCAGAGGAGATGTTTTGGAGCTCTACTTCATCAGTGCAGCGCCAGAACCAGTGGGAAAGGGGAACCATGAAGCCTTTCATTACATAAGGCTCAGGCAAACCGATGAAAGGAGCCGATGCAACATCAAGGTTCCAAGTGGAGAAGTACCGCTTGTCTCCACAATCAGCGAGGATGAAATCTCAACCCGTAGGGCTTGGGGTTTATGGGTCTGTCTCACAAAGATGGACAAAGTCAAGTACCAGTTCAAGTTTTTCCAGAACTCGGTAAATGGATCATTCCTATTAAACACAATGACAGGAAAAACCACAAGATTCGCAGAAGAGGCTTTCGAGAGAAAGAGGAATCTGCTTTGGGAGAACAAGCTTGTGACGAGCAAAGAAACTCATCGCAAGTATTATAACATGGCGCACTATGGGAACTGGATCAACCACATTTGTCCAGCATGCCCAAGCCAGAAAGAACTTGAGTTCGGCAAGAAGTTCATGCCAAGGGCAGGACGAGCTCGGGCTCAGGACCAGAAAGAATCAAGGGATCCACCGAAAGGAAGGATGCCTAAGGGGCCCTGAAAAAACTAGGTGGCCGACACAAGAGGATAGAGTCATGTGACTCTATTATGGAGGAATCTCACCCAAAAAGAAAACGACAAGGGTGAGAAGAGATAATCACGGTTCAAAATCAACCGTGAAAAAGAAAAGTTCACGGTAATGATAAAACCGTGAGAAAAAGAGATGTTTCACGGTTCAAAACTTTCTAAACCGTGAAAAGGAAAAGGAATCTTGAGAGACTGTACTCAAGAAAAGGACGTACCACCATCTTCTTTCGGTGGAATTCAAAATGGAGGACCCCAAACTCCATTAGCCGCCCTCAATTATTGCTACTTTCGGTGATAATGGAGGAAAAAGGACCCATGCATCACATGGGAGCAAGCTGGCATCGATGGAAAAGAGCATCCGATGCAATAATTCAAGAGAGAGGGAGGTCTTCAGCCCTCTATAAATAAAGACGAGCGAAGGAAGCAAAGATCATCGATCATTTTCTTAGCTTTCTTCAACATTAGCTTTGTAATAGTTTCAAGTTTTTAGTTTATGCGAGTTTTCCATTCCGCTACCATAGGTAGCTAAACAAGTTTGTCTCCTCCCAAAAGGAGATAAAATTATGTAATAAATATTTATATAATTCCCCAATAAAAGTTTGGGCTTTTGCTCATTACCTTCGTATTTAAATTTCTGTCTACCAACAAATTTTAGCCCGCAGTGAGTCTTTGCTCAGTGTTCTGAGCAGTTATCGATATTCCTGGAGCGTGGCTCGGATTGATAATCGACAAAGGCGAGGCGCGATCACTGCTAAGAAATTCGTAAGAAAACCATAAGGTGCTCCTGGTGGTTGGACGAAGTCCGTAAAATTTCTCACGAAGATCTATAGCAGTTAGCTGAGGAAGTAATTCAACAGAAAACCATAAGGTGCTCCTGGTGGTTGGACGCAGTCCGTAAAACTTTTGGTGAAGGAGATCGGCAGCTACGTTTGAGGTATGAAGTTGGTATTCATTAATTGTATTTACGGAAGTGTAGTGGGTCTGACGATTATTTTAGCATGATTTTAAACAAAGTAAAAAAGAACTTGGAAATAGTGTTTTAAATGAAAATGGGTAGTTTTTGAATGTGTAAGTTGAGAATGGGTAGATTTTACATATGGATCTTAAAAAGGGGTATTATTAATTTTGGCCCAAACTAAATAAATACTTGTAAAATTATATAATATCTAGCCTATGCATAATTTCTTATTTAATTTTGATTTTTCCTCATCGAAATTTAACATTATGTTGATGAGCGACACGAAGAAAGAAGGTCAGTTTTAAGGAAAACTTAAAAATAGATAGAATGGCAAAAGCACCTATATATAGCCCATAAAAGATCATCTATCTTCGCTATAGTTTATTAAAATTTATTTATTTTTCTAATTTTTCTTTTTTTTTATTTCTAAATATTATGATTTAGTGTAATTTCACATTAATTGACTAGAGTTTATTAATTTTATTAAGATGCAGTATTTTTTTTAGAATTTAATTCAGTTTTATTAGTTAGAAAAAAAAAATATTATAAAAAAATAATCGTATCCATAATTGGATTAAAGAGCTCTTGTAAATCAGTGTAAAATTTAATCAACTCGTATTGCATGGAAAGTGAAAACGGTGAATAAACAAATAAAAATCAATCACGTTTGTAATGTGAATTTGAGTTTCACTGATTTTGTGAGTGAAATGTTCGATTTGAAATTTCTATTTCATTTTGGTGTTGCATCTTTTATTACACAACTAAATACTTATCATGTGTTAAAAATATTTTCTAAATAAACATTTTTGTTATAAAATTCTGTAATTATTAATGATTTAAAAAAAATACTTTTAACATATGGGTAACAATCGATGGTACAATAAAGAATGCAACAGCAAAATACTACTCCCTCCGGCTCATGATTTCCGACCCTTTTTTTTTCGACAAGTATTTTCACGATTTTTATTAATGGGTTTTAAAATAATTTTTTTAATGTATTTTTTCTTTTACAGGATACTACTAGTACTTAACTATCCTGTAAAAGAAAAAATATTTAAAAAAATTATTTTAAAACCCATCAATAAAAATCATGAAAATACTTGCCGAAAAGAAAGGGGTCGGAAATCTTGAGCCAGAGGGAGTTTAAAAATAAAATAAATAAAAAAAGTTCCAAATCGCCAAATGTGTATTTTTAAATAGATCTTGTATTTAGGCCAACATGAAATGGCCCAGATTAGACAATTTTTAGGCTTGTAAGTCATTTGGGCCTATTGATCTGTGAGGAATGTTTGGATGAACAAAAATGTACTAGTATTTCTGAGTTGAATTATTTTTATTTCAGACCATAATTAAAACTGGAATATCTGCCCAAATTAAAAGTACATGAAAAATTCCAAAAATCCGGCCAATAATGATCTGCAGCATTTTCATCAGAAAATTTTAAGCACTACCCTTGGCATTTTCTTGGTTCACCAAACACCCTTAAAAAGAGACCCCGCTTTTGAATAATCTTGCTATATATATCCGATTTGAAATTTTGGGCCCACAAAATGTCTGTGAGAATAGTCGCAATGAAAACTCAGTATTTAATAATTTTCAGTTTTGTTTTATTGATAATTAACAGAATCGGAATTTTAATGAGAAATAAATGAAAAAATCATGCTTACTAGAAGACAGAGCGGGACGGGCGGCCTGCCATTTTGGCGGGATCGGAAAACTATCATACCGACCTGACTTGCCACATGTCATAGGCTAAGTGGGCCAGTAAATAATATTAATTTTTAATAATTATAAAATGGTACTTCTTTCGCCAAAAGAAGTGTTACACTTTTATTTTTAGTGATGTTACTCCAAACTTTTACCCTCATGATTATTTATAAATTATCATTGATTGGGCCTCACTCACAACATAGACAACTAATTTATTATAAAAATATAATGAGTGAGACTCTCATTTCACTCACAACAGATACAATTACTTTGTTCTTTTATTTAAATCAATGTCCAACCTAATTATAGCACTTTTTAGCGGAAGTAGACAACTAATTTACAAAAAAATATAATGAGTGAGACTCTCATTTCACTCGCAACAGATACAATTACTTTGTTCTTTTATTTAAATCAGTGTCCAACCTAATTGTAGCACTTTTTAGCGGACAGAGAGAGTGACACTTTTTATAACAAAATCATACATATTGTAGTATGGGCTAATCCTCTTCTCATTGTGAGCTAATCTATCGTTGTCGATGTAGCATTACTAAATGAACTGAGAGTCACTTGTTTAGACATTTAGTATATAGAAATAAATTTTTAAATAAAAATAGAAGTTTGTTAATTATTTCAAACTATTACATAAATATTAATATGACATTGTCTCATTAGCAGCAGGCTAGTCTACAATGGATAAGAAATCATTTTCCTTAACCATATATATTGTACTTGTAACATAAAGAAGAAAATCATTAGAGGTTCTAATAATAGACAACATAAGGCCTGTTTCAAACGGGCCAAAACTGCTTGAAACGGGCCTATAAGCCCAACCAATCAAATTAATTTATAAATAACCTTCAATAAATACTACAACTACAAGCCACTCTAGGGTAACGACGTTATATATTGTGATAGCGCATAGGAAGTAATTCTTTATTCCATTGAGAGGATAGAGAAAACATGTCTCGAGATAAAGCATTATTTTCAACAACAAAAAAAAAGGATAATTTGGTTGACTTAGTCCCACATCGAGCTCAGTATTGAAAATGAAACAATCAATTCGATCGATCTAATAGTAATTTGGAATACAATGACATCTCAAATTTAATTAAAAAATGAAAAGGCATGTATTTATTTATTTAATTAGTAAGGTGTGGAGAATGGAGAATGTAATTGAATAGTCGAGTCGACAAAGAAGAGTAGGGGAGAAATGGGCGCGCTTTAAATGCGGAGTAGACAATACGGTCAGCGAGTTTCGTGAAGGACATTGTCAGTCTCTACTCGGCCTCGGCCAGGCCCCTTAACCATGCAAAGATGTGAAAGCTCATTCCTCATCCTCACGCACTCCCCCCGCACCCACCAACACACTCAAACTCAATATATACATACATCCACACATGCACATGCATATTCTGTCTAGTTCACTAGTCCGCTATATTTAATTGGGCACGTCTCGCACTACTTGTTACCAAAAAATGAAATAATTAGCTCATTAAATGGATCACTGATTATCCCATTATCAACTCACATTTTGTTTGTTTTTTGTTTTTTATGATTTTTTTTTTACCAAATTAAAAGTTTTTGATTCGATCTTTTATTTAAGATCAAATATCAATATATTTTTATAAATCTATGATGCTCTAGTTTTTAAATAATGAAATTTAGATTAAGCTATTAAATATATTACATTTTATCTTTAAATTCACTCTCATAAATAACCGTGCCAAAAAGAAATGAGACTACATAACTAGGACGCAGGAAGTATATAATATGATACTACGCACATCTTTTCTGGGTACCACTCACATTTTGGCCACTAAATCTTGATTTTTTTTTTCTTGCTTGTGCATTCATCTTTGTTTTAATACCTCAAAAATGGTTAATGGTTAATAACATCATTACATTCACAAATTATAAAAATCAAACTTTGATGATTTATTTTTTTCATCCATTCCTTTGGAATTTAAAAGTAAAGAATAAATGGAGGTTTGATTTTTATATCATGTGTGAATTTAATGACATTATTAATAGTTTCTAAGATATTAGAATAATAATTAATAAAAAAAGTTTTGATAAAGTGGCCAAAAAGTGAATGATATCGATGAAATATGCACACGAGAGGTGACTAATATATTATTTTTGATTTGAAAATTTTTAATATGTTAATTATGTCATCTCCTATAGTTATAGTATAAAATTGTAAGGATTTGAAAAGGTTCATGATTAGCTAATACGATATGTCTAAGGATAAAATGGTTAGCTAATATGATTAGTTGAGAACATAATGATTAATAAACTAATTTCTTGTAAGTTTGTGTGAATCTTTTACTTTATGTGAATACGGAAACGTTCCACTGCTCACCGTGGGCCTACTATTGTGTCCACTGTGGCTATACTTTATGCATCATCACTGATGTGGTAATATCATGTTGATAACTTTTTCCAGTTGGTGTTTAGTTTTTTTAAATAGAATTCAGATTATTTTAGTAATAACTTAATTTTTTTGTCAATAAAAAATAATACTACTACTCCCTTCGTCCCCTTCTACTTAGGCCCGCTTTTATTATTCTGAATCTACTATTATAATAAAACGGCTCAAGTAGAAGTAGACGGGGGAGTATATACTATTTGAAAAGATTGAGCTTGTTCGTTGCAAATTGAAACGATAATTAAATTCAAACGGAAAAAAAGTTGAATGCAATAAAAGAAATTAAATGAGAAACAAATCAAGATATTGTGGATATGAATCTCAACGAAATAATTCTTTGTAATAAGAGTACTACATTTTATGTTGTGTTATGCATATATACACATATACACACATAGAATGTGAATATGGGGTATAAGGCATTCTCCACCTCGGGCAGAGGAATTGGCAATAAATACAACTGCAAAGAAACCACAATTCTATTCTCTCATAATCATACTGCCATCATGGCCTTCTCATAGTCCCCCCACCCCCACCCCCACCCACCATCACCACCCCTTAGATAGTCTTCACTTTTGTCCTTTTAAAAAAGTAACAAAGGGCTTTAGCAGGAAAAGAAAAAAAGCCCTTTTTATCTCTTTCTCTCTCCTCATAACTTTTAATTTCTCTCTCCTCCCTTCAATCATAAAGCAATCGATTACAAAATCATTTACCATATCTCTCTCTCCTCTCTCCTCTCTCTCTCTCTCTCTCTCACATCCATCTTTTCTGTTCTGCCAAGAAAGTCCTGTATCCTTCTGTCCCTTTAGCATTTACTACTCTCCTTTCGAGGAATGGGCCATCTACCCCACCCCCCCCCTTACCCCTACCCCACCCCCTTCCTGTATCTCATGTCAACTTCTTATCGTACACCTTTCTTCCTATGTCTTTATGTATTTTTACCAACCATTTTTCTTTTTTTCTTATTATTACAAGTACTACCTCCATCCCATTACAATACTAACATTTATTATTTGACATGTTTTTCTATTAAAATTTAGTACGAATTTTAAAATATAATTTTGTAGTATCGTTTTTTTTACAGGATACTATGAGTGTCATAGTATCCTATAAAAAAACGATAGTACATAATTATATTTTAAAACTTGTACTAGGTTTCGGTAAAAATACATGCAAAAAGTAAATATGATTAATGTAATGGGATGGAGGTAGTATTCACTTTTTATTTTCTTTTTTCTGAAAAAAAAATTCAAACTTTTAATACTTCTTACTTGATTGGAAAAGTAAATAGATCTTTCGAGTAAAAAATGAGGAAAATGAAGGTTAATTAATTGTGTACATATTGGTGTAATATTTCAAATTAATTAGTAGAAAATTAAGTAGAATGATAAGATTCATAGATATCTCTATTTTAACTTACACACACACACACACACACGGACCACTTTAATATTTAAGAGTTTATTATGATAAATAAAAAAAATAAAAATAGAAACATAATTAATACAATCCACGCTTCATAAGGTGTAAATGAAACACACTTGCAAAATAATATGTGTATGTTTTTAAGTGACCCAAGTGATTGTGAGGTTTCAAGATTTTGAAAGTTTAACTGTCCTATGGTTAGCATCACTATCACATAAGAATAATATAATCATTAAAAATTACGCAATTAAATTAATTATAGGTTAGCTATCCTACTATCACGTTGATAATTAATTGCAATTTTCGTTTCCAAGTTCTTGGAATTGACAGACAAACACATTTATAGATGCGCTATCCTTCAAATTCTAAATAATTGGTCATCTATTTATAATAAACTTTCAAAATACATTTTATTTTACAATATACACAATCTAATAACCGAAGTTGCAGAGAATACATCAGCGATATATATATTAGAAAAGAAAAAAAAAATCAAGGCTCCGATTGCCAACTCCTAGACGGAAGCTTAGGGAAATATATATATATATATATATATATATATATATATATATATTCTTCACCAAGCACATACTCCATAATCTCTTTTAATGTCAAACTCAATCGTATCATTTTTCCAACTTATATTCTCGAATATCATCTCATTTTTCCATTTCCAAATAACCAAACTGCACAAATCCACATAGGATTTCCAAATTTTGTAAAAAAAAAAAAAAAAAGAGTTCTCTCAATCTATTATGTAAAACCACATAAATGTTGCACCATTTATAAATTACTAACCAAATAGTATACCACGCCATGGTGCATTCGATGAAATGAGTCTGGCAAACCCATCAGATCAATTAGGATTTACAATTATTTTTGTAACATTTTTAATTTTATCAGTTACGGTAGGATTAATGCATTTGATCATATAATTTTGTGCAATTTCAAAAAAAAAAAAAATTGAACACAATTAACATGAAATTTAAAAACTGCATCACAAAGAACTCAAACCCGAGACCGTTGGTCCAAGACATTATATTAACTATGATTCATTATATTTATAATAATTTTTATTTTTATAGTTAACATTATAAAAGTAGATAAATAAGAAAATTTGGACATAACTAGAGAAATTAAAATTGGAACAAATAACCGTATCTCTCATAAGCATGTAAGCATGTTAATTTCAAAAAATTCTAGCCCAAATCATATTCTCTTATCAAATTGAAAAATCAAAAGCACTACTCTGAAATTCCCATCCACCAATTGTCCAAACATTAAATGATCAACTTTTTTCACCTTCCAAAACTAAGAAAACACCTTTTGATCATCAACTTTTTGACATTCAAGATAATAAATTTTGGTGTATAATCGGTGGGATCTAAACTTTGTAGCTCTTAACATTGACCGTAACCTAGGATTCTAGGGTATTAAAGAACTTTGACAAAACTATTTCCTCTTCTAGCTACCGGAATTCTCTCTTTTTTCTTGGTATTAAATAACCATCACCAACACAATAAAACATTCAAAATGGTTGTAAACTTTAGCAAAAATTATTTATTTATTATGGGATTTTATTTTGGGGTGGGTAATGGATTAAATGAAGGAGCGTGGTAGTTGTTAGGAGTGATTGAGATGGATGATGTGAGTGGTATTATTTATGTAATTAATTAAAATGTGGGCTTTGCAAATGTACAAATATTACATTCTATTTGGGAGAATAAATGAATAAATACTATATTCGATCGTCAAAAGGGATGATTCATTTTACACAGCCTTTTGTTCCTTTCTTTTAATTCCTTTCATTAGGCCCTACACTGCCACTCTGTTACTGTGTGTTACCCTCTGTCTCTATCTGTCTACATATACACACGCACTATTTTATTTTTATTTTCAAATTATTAATTAATTCTTATCAATGCAGATTTAAGTTGTTAATACATTTATGAAGTCTTTCAAATAAAATTAATTATTTTTAAACAGTATGCACGAGTTAAAATTTCTCCTGCTAGTTGAGGCTGATTATCAAACAGTTTTTCATATTATTTATATATATTTCATTTATCATCGTTTTGTTAGATATGTTCTTGATTGGTCTAATCAGGTGAAAAGAAACATGTCTCGAATTTTGATGCCTAGCTTCAAGATTATGCCGATTTTGACATTTTAATTGATTACTTAACTTAATAATAATAATAATAATAATAATAATAATAATAATAATAATAATAATTTATGGAGGCGTAATAATGAATACATACATTATTGGAAATAGTCAATTTTCTATATGTAAGCGCTGGAGTTTACAGTATCGGAGTATAATTTACTACTAACTTATTGAGAATCATTTGTGCTATACACTATTATTAGTACATTTGAACTAGCAATCCGGAAATCGCAGCAATAAATTAGTCGAATTTAAATAATTTTTGGTTTCTAAGGCATTTATTCTAAATTAATATTGAATTTGAGCCGACAATATTAATGTAGCACGAACGACTAACACAATTATCCCACCTAAAGTAGTTGCTGGTTGCTGAAAGAGTACTATTGCAATAAATTAATTTTAGTTTTATAGTATTATTACTGAGATATGCTCACTTTTTTTTTTCTTTTTTTTTTCCTTTTTTTTTTTTTACAATTATTGCATGTCCGTGTATTAATTTGAAAGATACGTTTGTGACAATATAATTTATCTTTGCCACATTTATTTTTCCACGTCTTAAAATTGCAATTTCCCTTCAATTAATATACACGTGCCACTTCAAGAAGCAAATATAACTTCATGCTCGTTCTCATAATATACAACCACATTTATCTAGGGACATTTGACTTTTGCCTTTTTCGGCACGGCATTTCCACCGAAACCTAGTACGGGTTTTAAAATATAATTTTGAAGTATTCTTTCTTTTACGGGATACTATGAGTGTCATAGTATCCCGTAAAAGAAAAAATACTTCAAAATTATATTTTAAAACTCGTACTAGGTTTCGATGCAAATGCGTGCCGAAAAAGTTACTATTCAAATGTCCCTAATTAAATGAGATGGAGGTAGTATTAAATATGCTATTTTACTATAAGACACAATAAGATATAGACATGTGTGTCACTTCGTTAATGAGAAATTGTAGATAAAATAAATGCTCCCCTACCCACAGTGGACACATGCCCATAACTGATGTTGCAATACCATGTCAATAATTTTTTCACTCGGGTTCAATTTTAGCAGTAGGATTTTAGTTTTTTTTTTTTTTTTTTTAGTAGAACACAACACACTCAAACACATAGGCACTTGAAGTGATTCGAACCCCCGACATGTTGGTTAGAGGAGAAATGTCTTACCAATTGAGTTGCACTTCATCGTCAAGTATATTAGTTATGAAAGCTATTACATCAAGACTTTGATTGCCCAAATTAAATATAAAAAAAAAAACTAACTATCTAGAATTTTAAGTAGGGCCAAATAAACAACAAATAATATTTTGACAATTCTTTTCTATTCACAAATGATGGAAATGCCATCTATTATATGTTCTCTTTTTTCTTGTTTGGCTATATCCCTTTTTCTAATACCACAACTTGCTTCTCTTATAAAATTTCCATTAATCCTTGATAACTTAATTAGTGTTTGTATCCGGTCAAATTATTAAAGAAAGATGAATATCACTTATATATTCTTCTTTCTTTCTTATTTTTGAAATATCATATCTTCTTCTTAATATTTGAAGTTTCAATTTCACATTTATCTCCATATACTATCCTATGTTTCGTGGTTATAGTTATTGGGTTAGAATATTGATTTAGTGTGGAATCATATTCTAGTTATCCAATTTTTGGGTTGTAATCATAAATAATAATGCATATTTAGTTAATTTATTAAATCTTTCGAAATAAATATTTCTAAGAAGATACTCGAGTTTTACTAAACATAAAAATATTATACGTGATCGGAAATTGTCAAAAAAAAAAAAAAAACCGAACTTTTAACATACAATTTTAAAGACCACCCTATATATGACTTAAACCAGAAACTTTTGATTTTAGACATTAACCCTATACCGTTAGGACGATACATCAATTTACCATGCATCTATGTGTGCACCGATGAACTTTTAGTCATTACTAGGCTACTAGCAATATATTATACTGAAAACTGCTTTCAATGTGCTTTGAAAGACTTACGAACCGGGAATTAATTATTTGAATTTAAATAGTATTCGTTTAATGGCATTTATAGTAAGTTAACTCAAACAAATATTCCATTGTGCGTCTGCGAAATAGTATTAATTTAGCAACAACAACTTACCCTAAAGCAATATTTTCAAATCCGGACCGGACATCGAACCGGGCATCTGAATAGGTCACCGGGTCACCGGGTCTATATATATATATATATATATATATATATATATATATATATATATATATATATATATAGGGGAGTGATCAAATGAAAACTATTTATTTGGTGCAATCTAAAAACTTTTGTAGGCCATAGATCTGGATAATCTAAGGGCTATGATAATTTCGGAAAATATAATTATAAATAGTATTTATGAACTTATTAAATATAATGTAATTTGTGAGAAGGAGATATTTGTCATTTACACCAAATTAAACTGCCGCATTTAAGTGTAAGTGCCGATTTTCTTCCTTTTTTCATGGGATTTGATTTAATATTAATTAATTAAGGAGTTACATAATTATATGTGATCTTTTTCAGTTTTGTTTATTTCTCTTTCATTTCACCGCATCCACCATATTTTTCACCGGTATATATAAGAATTTTTTTTTTCTTTTTTTTTGGGTCTAATTTTAAGTTTATAAAATAGAAAAATGGTGGCTACAGGTTAATAATTTGCATAGCTAAAAATCATGCATAATTATGCATTATCATACGAATATTGTGATGATATATATTTATTAAATATATGATGATGATGATGATATATATTTATTAAATATATGATGATAGCAGACCCAATCTTCACTTATCCAAGTGATTTCTAATGCATTTTTATTAGATTGGAATGCATTAGTGTATTAAAGAAATGCACGATTTTCATATTTGATATGCATATTTTGAAGAATCATTATGTTTTAGCTTAAACTAAAACATGCATAATAAATGGTAAAAAAAAATGCATTATGATATACGTGTGAGGTATAGTTTCCCTACTAGCTAGGTTTTAGTTTTTCTTACGAAGATTTAGTTTTTAGAATAGGGTTTAGATTCCCCACAAGAGTTTAATTTTTAACTCATAGGGTTTAGTTTTCCAAACAGGGTTTAGGGTTTGGATAATCCCTTCCTTATTTGACGTGATTTTAATTTGCACTTCACTAAATTACGTAAATGCATAATAAAATAGCAAAAGATGCATTTACAAATTAACTTAATGCAACAATTATAAGAAATATCAAACAATACATTTAACATATACATATTAAAAGTAATAAAAATAATTGATTATTAAACTATTGCATTATGGAATAACAAGATATGCATTACCTTCATGTAAATACATGATACTAAATATGTAGGATGCTTGACATAGTAAATAATATTAATATATATATATATATATATATATAAGAAAGAATGCACGATGATGCATCCAACAATGCATAACATTTTATAGAACATGCATCAAAGTGAAATGCTTCAAATTTACATTATTTCATGCATAAACGGTTTTTTGAGGATAAAAATAATTTAGTTTATATGCATACATGTTAATTTTCATCGTTTACGGTTTAATTTTTCATAAATAAAATAAAATATGCATTACTATATTATGTAAATGCATAATAAAATAACATTACCTTATAAGATAAATGCATGATAAAATATCTCTACATATATATAGGATGCATGACATAGTCAAATAATATTAATTTAAGCAAGAATGCACAATGATACATCTAACAATGCAAAGCAATTTTATAGAATATGCATATCAATTGTATATAAAAGTTCGTGCAACCTTTTTTTATATTATGGTATAATCATATATCTAAGAGAATGATGTGATAATATACCACCTTATTAATTTTGTGAAAAAACTTCTCTATAGAAAATGCATTATAGTTGTAAGAAAAAATGCATTGTATGACATATTAATGCATATATGAATATGACTATCAAAATAATAATGCATAATGAAATAGAAAAGTATGCATTACCATAACCATGTTATGTAATGCATTTGAAAATATTGTAAAATTTATAATTCGGCTATTTTAATATATAAAAACATATTCACATAATCAATATGCATAATAATATATTAAAAAATGCATACCAATAAAATGCATCACAAAACATCTTTGATTTATATTCATCTTTGCCAGGAAAAAAAAAACACGAAAACATGAACAAAATAAATCATCATGATTTGTTAATTTATATTTATGTAGAATGAATAATGAGTTTTTATGAAAAAGTAGCGTGCATAAATGGGAAATTAGGAAACCAAGATAAATGGCTAAAAGTTAGGGATATAATTTACCACAAATAAAGTTGACTTTCTCACCCTTAATTGCATTAAAAAAGACACGAAAATTATTACTAAAACTGAAAATCATCAACAAATGTCATTATCTCAACCGTACATTACTCTTAGATCTATGGATATAAAAAGTTTTTAATTTCTACACTAGAAATAATTTTCACCTGAATCAAACCCTATATATATATATATATATACAATTATTAATATATCAAAATATATAAATATTTAAATAAAATTATAACTTGAATAGAATTTAAAATATATATAAATTAAAAATAAATTTAGGTGTTAGAAATGTTTATTTAGCTCAATGAATATATGAAAATATTCATGTTCAAATGAAAAAAAATAATAGAAGAAAAAATAATTACCATAATATAGTTTAACTCATTCATGTCATCGTAAATAATAATTTTTGAAATGTTAGTTGCAAATAAAATGATAAAAATTATTCAATAAAGTTGTAGAGGTTAAGAGTTTAAACCTTGTACAAATGGGGTTAAATTTATTATGAAATTATAAGAAAATTGTTAAGGATTAGATAAATTCATTAATTATTACAAGCTAATACAATATTATGAGATAGTTCGGTTGGATAGTATCTTAAACGTTCAACTAAGAAGTCTTGGGTTCAAATATTAGCAACAACATTAATTTTTTTTATAGTAAACCGGTTTCCGGTTTGACCGGGTTTATCCAGTTCTGACCGGGTTTATCCAGTTCTGACCGGGTCGCTCCGGTTCAATGCACAAAACCGGATTTTATATAACTGGACCGGACAGCTGGCCGGTTCCAGGTTAAACCGGTCGGACCGGCCGGTCCGGTCCGGGTTTCAAAACGCTGCCCTAAAGTAGTTGCTGGTTGCTGAAAGATTACGATTGCAATAAATTAATTTTGGCGTCAATAATGTTTAAAGACCTCAAATACTAAATCATGCTAGCTCGCATTTTAACATTTATTATACGTCTAATAATTGGAAGATATATTTAAGTCTTCATAATATCCATAGCTCCATAAATTTCTAGATAAATTCTGACTTATATATCCAGAAATTAATATGCAAGAATACATGTTTTTCACTTCAGGCAGATAATAAAAAATGTTAGGCTCGTTGCGATGAAACCCAACCGATATATATATTATAAATTGTGATGCCCAAGACCGAACTACGTACTAATAGCCGGTGCGCAAAGGCACAGACAAAGAGCGGCTCGTATAAGGGTTTCAAAGTGAAGGGTCGGAGCACATGAATGAACAGAGACATGCCGGAATGAGAGGGAGAGTATGCAAGAATGAGACTGAATATTCGAGGAGAACTTAATGAATTTGATTGGTGCTACTCATACCAACAAGGTGCATTTCCTTTTTGAAAGGCCACCCATGAAAAATTCCAAAATTAAGCGTATTTGACCTGAGACAATTGTGCGATTGGTGGCCGCTTGAAAAATTTCTCAGATGGTGTGTGAGTGGGGACAAAACACATTGAAAACACATGTATGATTATTTTGTTCAATTTAAATAAAATACGGCGATATATTATGCTATTTGCTCGAAAAAAAAATGTTGAAACACTATATATATATTTTTTTTATTAGGCAAATTTTAAGGCCGCGTCATGGAAGACTCAAACCCAAAACCTTTGGTCCAAGGCTTTAACCTCCTACCGTGTTGAAACGTTATATGTTAATTCATCAAATTTTAAAAAACGTAAGTGAAGAAAAAAAAATCAAATATTATTGTGACAACATATGGTAAATTTCTCATATATTAATTCCTTCAATGTAACTATATTTAAATGATATTTGTACTTGAGACATATATATACAAATGATCCTTCTCGATCACAAAAATTCGAATCCGACTCCTCTCGAATTAGGAAAACACAAAAATGCACGAAAGTTGTTACTTTATTGGGATTTTTCATATTTTCTTTGTGAGGACAAAATGATATCTTATCCTTGCATTCATCAATAATATTCATCGTATGCCACATAATAATTTAGTTTTTATATGTTTGTTGTTTTATATATCCAAAATATGTGGGCATCGATTATCGTGCTAAACGAGAAAAGACGTATATGAAAGGAAATTCCCCCATGCAGAAGAAATGGGGAGAGAGAAAGTGAAAGGACATAAGATGATGAAAATCACTTTACACAAAGTAAGCACCTTTGCTTTTTTGCAACTATACAAATATTGCTTTGATACATTTGATTCAAATCAAAGCAATACATAAAAATTGGTTGTGTACCAAGGAATGCTATCACAACTTGTCATCCACATTTTCAATTTAGTGCCACATGAGGGACGATTAAATAGTTATATATAATCTTGGATATATATAGCTTAATTGGAACTTTAGTAGAGACAAATAATCAATGTTGATTCTTTTTATTATAATTCTGAAAAATATATAACAATTAAATATTACATTAGATTCTACTTTGGATTTAATGTTGTGCTTCAATATAAATTGTTATTTGCCATTTACTCAAATCTCTAGAGTCTACATAGTGTAACCTGATTGAATAATTTTTTCTTTAATTGAATTGCAATTCATGTATATATTTCGTTTATTAAAATCATGATTAATCCAAATCAAGATGTCATGCGCATAGCTTATAGCTTATGTGACAATGTCATATATTAAAACATCTACCATAAATATATCATTCAATTAACTAAACTCTAAGAAGAGTTCAAAATCATATACTCCATCCGTCCCGTTTATATAAAAAGAAATACTCCGTACTATTTTTTTGTGGCACATGAATTAAAGCGGAGGTGATTAAGACTGTGGTATATAGATTATACTTTTAATTATTTAAATTTAGATTTTTAGAAAAGATTTCGGATATCATTATTTAATGATCCATAGTTAAAATTTATTAATTTATTTTCTGATATCACTTTTTTTGCTAAATTATTATTTTCTTTAGTTTGGCTAAAAAATTATATTTTAAGAAATATCTCATTATGAATTTATCTCCTTATAAATGGGTGTCATGGGACGGAGTGAGTATCATTTAGTTCACGTAGCATTATCAAATTAGCGGTCGATATGTTAACGATGAGCGTGGTGGGAACAATTCTTAATTTGAATTATAAACTCAAATACAAGCTAGATTAAGAATTAAGCATCTCAATTAAAAAAAAAAAAAATCAAAATAACACTAAGAAAAACTCCAAACAACCCCACAAGAGCTTTGTCGTACAAAACAAGAAAAACACTAACCAAGAGGGAAAAAAGAAGAAGAAAAAGAAGTCATTCTTGGATTTAGGGAATCAAGAAAAGAAGATTTTGCTCTTTACATATCAATGTAAGTTGTACATTTGCCATAATTGTTAGTACGTAGGGTGCATGAAATTGAAATATGGAGAGGAGGAGAACAAGTAGGGTCAAAGGATAAAGCAAATATTAGTATATATTTAGAAATGAGGACTGAATTTTATTGAGGGGAACAGCTGGGAGAGACAGTAAATGTTGGGATGGACCCATTGAGAATGTTGCCCATATAAATTATTAATAAATTAAATAGGACTCAATAATATTTTAATAATATAGATTGCAGTTGCATTTAATTAGTGAATTATTATAATATTAATATTAATAATTATTGAATGAAAGAGTCAAAAGATGGCCAGAATCATAGGAGACTTTCAGTGCCCAATATATTCTCTCAGTTTGTTCATACTTGACTTAGGCATCTCATCATACTAATTCACTATTTTATTTTATTTTATTTTATTTTCCCTTCTTCATATCTGAATATCTATGTCAGTACGTGACATGTGTGTGTAGCTGGGACTATTTTTTAAGGAAATATGATGATTCTAAAATTAAATAAATAATAAGAAAATATTGTTCAAAGCGAGGAAGATTTGGTAAACACATATAGTATATATTACTACGTAAATTTGTAATGGTCAAATTATTCTTCAGATTTAGGCAATATTGTTGGGCTCCATAAAGAAATGCGAACTAGTTCATATTTACAATTCAAATCATTACATTAAAAAATATTAAAAAGTATATATGTAAGGTTAATTAATGAAAGAACAAAAAAAATCTTCATCTCACGTGACTGCCCCGGGAATCTAGCTATTAACCTAAACCTAAATTAATCCAATAATATCCCCACATAAATTTGGCTGTCCTACCTTTATTTCATTTCTTTCAAATCATTAATCCGCCCTTGTTTGTAAATAATAGTATCGCATAATGCATACAAAAAATAATACGTATACTATATAGTTATAATAATTTAAGAAAAAAAAATTATATTCTTATTTACTTAAACAGAAATAATTCTAAGCTTTATTGACCATAGCATCATTACTTCAATAATTGTTGTTGAAAAGTTAAAAAGCACAAAGAATTAGGTGCACGTGGAAATAGCTAATGTCAGACCAAAGTATCTGACTTCTCAAAGAAAAAAAAACAAAACAAAAAAAACGCAATAGAATAAATAAACAAATAATTACCCCCTTTATTTCACTCTACTTTGTTTTATCCAATAATTTATTCTTTTTCGGTAATTTCTTTGATTTCTATCTATAGAGTAATTTGTTAAACTTCAAAAATAATCTCATAACAATATTTAAGGTATTAGATAAAAAATTAAAAAAAAGTACTACTAACATGTAAACGGTGCTCATTAAAGATACGCATCATTTTTACCACTTCCTACATACAAGAAAAAGTGGAGTAAGGGGGAGTAAAATTCTCTATTAAACAATGTTCGAAAACGAACTGAATGAACTAAGCGACTTGTTCGGTCGGCTATAGGTCTTGAAAACCATTAAAGGTGAAAGTTAGTAATACTAGTTGCTAAATAACACATGGAGAGGATATTTGTTCTCTTCCTTAATTCCTAAATTGAACTATATCTAGAATGCATTACTTTATGAAAAAATATACCTATATAGTAAGTACAAAATGAAATTAATTAATATTTGAATAAATAAGATGTATATATAATTGTAGAAGAAAAAGGGCAAATGGAGGACGTAGACTCGCCATCATGAAACAGAAAAATGGCATCGAATGCCATGTTGTGAAGGGCAAGAATTAGAATTAGGGGACCCATTTTAATTTGACATAGTAACGAATTCCAAAAACTCTCGTCCAAATCAGATTGGAATAAGACTACACTTCATTTCATGGAGAAATACAACTCATGATCGAACAAAACACTTCCTTTTCTTGTTTTTTCTAGAATAATAAAATATATATAATATAAAAATTATAAACCATTATTCTGAAATTAAAGACAAGCATATTTTTCCCCGAAAGCTCCGAGTCTGTTAAATACACGTCACATATGTGTTTGCTGGATATCCGGGATATGTCCTCTTTCAAGGGGTCCCAACTATTTTTGGAGCATTATTATTAATTATTTTATATTTATCTATAAATTAATTAAATATATACCCGTCGAATTTCGACGGAAATTATTTCATATAACAAATATAAAAATAAATAATATACTAGAAGTAGAACAATTCATTAGAAAAATATTAACATTTAATTATGTTAAAAGAACCAGGTTAATAAATGGCATACGTTTTTTTGTTAAGTTTCATATTTTGAATGTGAGTCATATTTCTTAGTAATAGAAAAATAGGTTACTAAATATTCTCATATGGTCCTATTCATTTAAGATTTGAATGCTAATATGTTTGTTATACATGTAACAAAAAAATATACTCTCTCGTTCCTATTGATAACGTCATGAATCTTTTGGTCGCGGTAATAAAATGCTCCCTCCATCCCATAGATTTAGGCATGTGAATTAAGGAGAAGATGTAATCTTTTCTCAATTATTCACGTAGGATTGAGACCTATTTTACTGGATTATATATTAATTGATCAACTTATATCACGTATAATTTTCATCGTTAAAGTAGATGTTTCGTGTATATGATGATGTATTATGTTGATTAGCTTTCATTGAATGTATTGCATTAAAGTATTTATTCAGAATATTTTTAAGTATAGTTATATATTTTCATCGGGTGTTTAAATTCTTTTAATGTGATTCAATTTTTATAAATTTATTTTTATATATTAAACCATTAACTTCCAAATCACATGGCATTGCCATTCAGCAGCGGTGGTCTAACTCATGGTGAGCAGGGGATCAGTCAACAGTCCTCGTACTTTATTTTTTTTTTTTTTTTTTTTTTTTTTGATTAGAAAAGAAAAAAATTATTACTTCTTCAGCCTACGTAATTAGAAGTTGTATTTGCATCTCCTCTTACAAGACACCAATTCTAGAAGTTACATTTAATCTCTTCCTGATCTATACGTTTAAAGTCTCATTCCTTCGCCTCAAACAACACCGAATTCCGCCACTTCCAGATTACCCAAGTCACGATGTCCTCGTACTTTTAGTATTCCCTCTATTTCGTCGAAAGTCTCTCTTTCTTGAATATATATGAGATATAAAATAAAGAAAGAGAGCTCCGAAATGGAAGGAATATTTAATTTGATAACTCTTTCTACTTTCTACTTTATTTTATTTTCTACTTTTTTAGTTGCAATATATGGATATATTGCGGAGGAAATACCTACATGAAAGCATAGTAGATGACTAGATGTACCATATTACATATCTCTAGCGGTAATAGTCTTGCACGTTAGAACAATGACTTGTTACAAAATATTCCTTTGTAAGTCTAAAGAATGTGATCACATGTCAATTATTGCAAAATAATATTTCATCTCCTTCTAAAAACCAAAGACAATGAAACCTAAATGTTGGTTGATCAATCTATAGCAATTGCATTTATTTCTAGTACGGTCGTAGCACATAGCTTTGTTCAATTAAGCCATAACATAAATATTCACCATTCGTTCAAGATGGGTTATAATCACAGTTTCACAATTATTTCTATCTACACACTAAAGCACTAGTATGTCATATAAAGGACAACGAATTTATCTAATAATTATCATACATTATATAGAAAATTAAATAAATATAATAATTACTTCTGACCCACCCCTATGTTATGACATACAAATATATACTAAAAGTAAATACTATATATTTCACATGATGCACCCACTCATTTTTCAATACTTAAATTGGAGTAGCAAATCATGTGCATCTACCCCAAACGGAACTTGGTAATTTAATTTTTTTGGTATTTTTCACTACCAAAAACGGGGGTCTTGATGTTGCCTTATAGGTTAGTTTAACCAATATTATTAGTTTCATCAACTATGAAATAATTTCCTCCAAATTAAAGAGTTTTAGTTTACTCAACTTCATCAACAACTACTTTTTTCTAACATCTTTTCGCCTAGACAATTAATGTCTCATCACTTGTTTGAAAGTAAAGTTTTTATGATAAGTAGATGGATAAGACGAGAAAGAATGAGAAGAAAATTATATATACTAAAGAAGACGTTTCTCGATGAATATTTTCTTGAAATAGGACGAAATCCGACACCTATTTTTTTTTTTTAATTTTTTTATCAAGTGATTAGGTTTTCTTACATGTTATGACAAGCACTCTAAGTTTGAATCTGTAAAAGCTTGTTTGACTTTTTTTCTAAGATGTTTTCCCTGAAAAAAGGAAGTCTTTATTATATTCATAAAAGTTATCAAATCACGTGAGTAATAAAACCTTTTTAATACTCCAGTATATAGGGAGAGATGCATCCAAAATCACTCAAATTAAGAATTAATTTCTCCGAACTTTTCTACTCCACTAAACTAACTTATCAAGAATTCAAGATCATACTTACAAGTTTTTTTATTTTTATTTTTCATTACATATATTAAAAAGTTTTTTGAAGTGAAGAAAGTGAATTATCTGTCCCAAACTTTAGTGTATCAACTGTGTACCAAAGTTAAATTTTTTTAGTTTTTCTCCATTTTCGATTTATTATGATATAATTAGTTTAATTTTATACTAAATAATATAATTATGATTTATAATTAATTATTAGCATTTAATATAATATGCTTAACTAATAAAATTGAAATTAAATGCTAAAAATAAATAATAAATTATTATTGAATTAGTGAACCCTAATCAACTAGTGTAAAATTAGACTAAATTATAAAATTGAGAAATTAAAAAAAAACAACAACAACAACAACAAAATTTCATTGTGACAAGACGATTGATGCACGAAAAATAAAATAAAGAACAGAAAACAAGCCTTAACTATCTCGACTATGAGAGGAATTTAAGCAATTTGAAAATTTTAATTTCAACTCGTTACAGATAAAATATACTCCCTCCATTCCATTGATCTTGAGCCATGTTTCATTTGGGGTGTCTTATTCATCTTGAGTCATTTTTCAAAATGAAAAAGAAAAAAAAAAATTATATACTTATTATGTTAATTAAACTACCAACTCTTCATCTACAAATTCTTTCCATGTAAATATTTCAATATAATTTGAATCGAAATATTTTAAATGATATTGAATAGAATACAAACTTATAAAATGGTCTGAAAAGTAAATTAATGAAATGTAATATATTAAACCAAAATTTGAGTATCAAACTTTAATTATTTTCATAGTCGAGTAATATATTTTATATAGCACTCTAGGAAAAGAGTATATAATTATGAGATAAGCCGACCATGAATCAAACTTAAATATTTGACGAGCTGAACTCAAGTAACGTGTTATCGAAATTTCAAGGAGTCGATCTACAATCGGATTTTGAGCTTTGAATCCAGAGTTGAGCTCGATCCTATATGTATTCAACTCGGTTCGATTCCTCTCTACCCCTAACTACCTAACTATAGATACTCCTAGAGCTCATTTGGTAAGGGTAATTAGAACATATAATGACACCCTAATATGTTGTTTGGTTAGAAATATAGGTCCATGTATAAAGTAGTATAAATTATACTCTCTCTCATTCAAAATAGATGTCATTTTGAATGTAATCACACATATTAATAAAATATTTTTTTGCCTAAATTAACCCTAATTAATGAGTGCTATTTTTGTTGGAAGTTTCAATTGTTAATCTCTTCCAATCAATTTGGAGTCAAATAGTAATTTAATAAGGGTAATTTTGGCTATTTTATTCAAAATGACATCTATATTGTAAATATACAAAACACCAAAAATGACATCTATTTTGAATGAGATGTAGTATTGATTTGTGGAATTACGTATCCCACCTCTTAGGTAGAAAAGTTATATAAGGTACAATTATAAAATATTTTAATTAATCATTTCCATAAGTTCATTTCTTTGCAATAATTTATAAATATTGCTAGGGCTGTCAAACGGGAATCCAGTATTCCGGGATTCTCGGTACCGGACCGGAACCGGTACCGTATAACCTGATTCCGGTCCGGTAATCGGTTCTAGCTTCAAGCAAAATTCCGGTACTCGGGTAACTGGTACCGAACCGAGTACCGGTTAATATTTAATTTTTATATATTTTTATAAATAAATTATATGTTATATTAATATTAACAATTACATTAATTTAAGATATCCTAAATCCTTAATTATATATTATTATTTTTCTATATATTTTTTTTTATCAGGAAAGAGATTTGTATAAATATAAAAATTCAGGATGGTACAAGGAGTGTCATAGCCGACTAGTTTAATTGTACATTCCAATTATGTGTTAATAGGTTCGATGCCCAGCTAAAAAAACTTGCGCGTGGATCGGCCTCGCCCCGAGCAACACACCAACTCCAGTAACGACATTTGATTTCGATTTCGATTCTTTTAGAATCCCAAGTGATCCCATGGAATAGGACCGAGTTTCTCCATTTCCACAAGACCCAAATGACGCAAATCCAGAGGCCATTCTATATTTAATTATTGTTTGATTTGTTTTAGGCTTTAAAAAAATTAAAAAAAGCACACATTTTAGTTTTTTTTTTTAAAAATCCGGTACCTTAACCGGTAATCCAGTATAACCGGTACCGGAACCGGGAACCAGTTAGCTTATCCGGTTCCGGTTCCGGTACCGGTTCCTGAAAAACGTGAATAACCGGTACCGGGTACCCGGATTTCCGGTTCCGATAGTCAGCCCTAAATATTGCACATAATTTAATACATCTAGTAAAAAATAATATTAATATTTTATATTATGATAAAATATCTCAGTCATATATATCAAATTTTATTACATCCTTTCATCCAAACGAGCCCATAGAATAAAACATTATCGTTTTTGGTTCTAGACATTCCAAAAGGGGCATGATGGACAAGTCGATCGTATTATTAATTGAGTTGTTAATCGACCTTTTTTACTACTAACCTAATCTTGTCAAAAATTCAACAATGGCCTCCAAATTCCCTAATGTGGAAAACAGCCAATTCATTGCACAATTTATTCTTTTACAGCTCGAAACTTTTTTGTCATAATCTTTTCACTATTTTGAATTGAAGGCTGAAAATTCAAATAAACTGTTAAAGATATTTTATTTCTGCTAATAAATGAGAACATTGTTGTATTATTTAACTCTCATTCATTTCAAATGAGATAAACGTATTATGATATACCATGGAGTAAATGCGACATTTCTACCAACAAAAGAATATCGCCCAATCCAAGTTGGTCGATATGTGATATAGGAAAATTTAAATAAAAAAAGAAAAAGAAAAAAATCAAATCAGAGGTGAATTCTACTCCCTCCGACCCACTTATATAGGGATAGTTGATTGTCTTTTTATGAGACAAAAAGACAGTCACTTATATAGGGATAGTTGACTGTCTATATAAATGGGACGGAGGGAGTAATTTTTTTAGAAAAGAGAATTAAATATAACGCATTGCCCGGGTTATTTATTCCTCTATCATACTATTATTTCAAAATTATATTTTAAAACTCGTACTAAGTTTCGGTGAAAAAACGTGTCAAATAGTAAATGAGACTATTTATGTGGGTTGGAGGTAGTATATATATATATATGGTAAATAAAATAAATTAAATAATGCATGAGAGGTGCAATCGAAATTAAATAGTCATAAAGGTTCAACAAATACAAATCAAACAACAAATTACAACAGCTTCACAGAAAGAAGGATTGTTAATCTAATCTCCCAAACTAAACAAGAAACCTTTTCCTTTTGGAAAAGGGTACGAAATTCAAACCAAAACCTCATTTTAACCGCTTCAATCAAATCTTGACAACAATTAGCGAATTCTCAAACACCACCTTATTACAATGATTTCATAAGTTCCACACGATACAAATCCAAAAAACTTCCCACCGGTCCGAAGTTGTTCCTTTCTTATTTGCCGAAGTTCAAGCTAGAAAATTCGAATTAATATTATTTTAACCATTTAAATCATTAAATATACATCCGGATATTTTGAAATTGTAGTAGGTAGCACAATTATCACTACAAAAATAATTGAGCATATATAATACACTTTATCTTCAAAATTATCCATTTTTTTTACCTGAGAGATTTTCCTAAGTAACACTTTATAAAAATAAATCTCCATAGTCATTCAAATAATATATATATATGCATTTTTTTTACGAGAGATTTTCCTAAGTACTTAACATTGTTTCTTCCTCAGCAACTTCGAAACAAAGTAAATTCCAAATCATTGTTACGAAATTTGATGTTTCGCATAGTCAAATCAAGTTTTAAGAAACATAGTAATTCTGATTAATGGGAAAGTGAAATTAAGTCGAGGTAAAATTAATGACCCATCACAAATTTGGTGCAGATTTGAAAACGAAGAATTAAATTACAGAATGTATTTTGATAAAATTTATTGCTGCGAGTCCAACCAAAAAAAGCGACAAGCTGGAAAAAAGGTCAGATGTAAAGTAAATTTTATTTATTTCGCCCATAATTAAAATCAAGTATGAAGGCTGCTACTGCTACCGAATATTGCGCGGGAGGTGAGTGGGGCCTCCTTTTGCAAAGAAAGCTCAATCAGGAGTTGGTCTTTTTTTTTTTTTTTTTTTACTTGAAAGGGGCTCATTTGCAATATATTGGTCTTTGGGGGGGGGGGGGGGTGGTGCAAATCGCAATCTTATTTCTTTACATTATTTATTTTTACGAGGAGATATATGTGTATGTGATTTACTAATGTATATTGTGGTAACGTTTCATTTTTGGGAAAATTCATAATTGTTCCCACAAAAATTCACCATATCACAGATTTAGCCGAGCTCTACTTAGTTCAAATTCTAGCTACATACATTTAATTTTGTGATAATAATTGTCCATAAGTGATTTCGACGCCAAAAAATCCAGTTGAATTTGAGATCAGTTCACAAAATTCAATTTATATAGCTAAAATCTGATATTAAGTTAAGTTCGAACTATACTAGCTTGTTACAAAGTGAATTATTATAGGGTTAAAATTATGTATTATTCCTTAATTTTCGGATCAAATAATATGCGAATCATACAAATTGTACTAATCAAGTTCTATGAAACACAAATTGTGTCATAATTAACACGTGATGATCATCTATCAATACATAAAATATGTTAAGCAAAATACAAAAAAAGTATTCTATTAAAAAAAAAAAACCTAGCGAGAAGAAGAAAACATCTCGTTAAGCTCGCAGAAGATTAAATGAATTTCCAAGTTACCTAGATGCTTGGATCACTATCGCATTGAATATATAAATTGCATGAGAAGTAACAATTAACTTCCCAATATGAAGAGATAAAATCATTCCAACATCAAAATTAAAATAAGGGTATTTCACCCTTCGATTTAAGCCTAGGGTTTTGAGAAAAGAAATAAAAGAAGCCTAAACATTTGGGGATGGAGTCCATGAAGGTTACATGCATGTGGAGGAAGACATAATAAAACCCAAGATGCCAGACAAAGGTGTTGAAAGATTAGAAGAGAATATTTGGGAGTATGAAAGGGAATTAGAATGTAATGTGGGGTTTTTATTTTTGGGTTAAGGCACATGCTACTCTTAATGCTACCCGATTTTAATTTAAATAAATTAAATTAATATTGATTTACACGCACACACTACCAAACAACCATCCTTTGTGGATCTCTCACTCAAGTCAATCACTCTACTTCCACTCTAGCTGCATATGCTTGTGTGCACATTTAATTACCCCTTAATTAAAAAAAAAAATTTATAAGATGCTCCAATTTTTATTATCATAATATGTTCCGTAATTTATTATAGTAACATATATAGTTGAGTGCATAATAGTTTAGTCATGTGTATATTATAATAATATCATAAAATATCAGAGTAGTAAATGCCGTATATTAGATATTCCAGAGTATGTTTTGTAAATACACTTAACAATAGGTAATTTAAATGATATATAATATATATATATATATATATATATATATCATTAAGTAACACTAATGAGTTGAGTGTTTCAATTTCTAATAAATAAATAAATAATAATAACTAAAAAAATTCGAATTGGCATAACGAACATTTTTCCCATACAGCTAACAAAACAAGTTGAATTATTAGAAATACAATAAAGTATTACGACTGTGCACTCAATGCATGAAATCTGAAATTGCTAATAGTTTTAAATTATAGCTGGAGTAAACAGTATAATGATTCACAATAATGAGCCCAAGAGTGAAATAGAATAAGTTCACACTTAGATAGAACAAGAGAGACCTAAAATAAATGAGGATAAACGAAGAACAACTAGCCCATATGAACATTAATGATAATATTCTCTACTCTTTATACTATTTTCGTCCGTTTTAAATAACTTAGTTTAATAAATCAAAGAAGCAAAAATCATAGAAAAAATGTTTTCATAACTACATAATTCACTGATAGAAAATCAGATAATACAATAATTAATTAAATCAAGAAAAAGGGAAATCAATATGTCTCCTCTCTAAAAAAATAAAAATAAAAAAAGGCAAGAAAGAGAGAAGCGAAGAGGGTGGGGGAAAAAGAATCAAAGGAAGAGGGTTAACTTTCTGTTTCAAGAATTTTAACCCGTCGTCTACGGGGAAGGAAATCGAAAAGTGGCCATATATCTTTTGTGTTTCAGAATTTTCTTTTTTAATTATTGAAATATTCTTTTTTTTAAAGTATTTTATTAATAAATAAAAAAGTTTTGACTAGTGAGAGAGTCATGAGGAAATGCCTAGTTCTGATGTCATTTTCCAAGATATACTGTCGAGGAATTAAACCATTACACCAAATCTCTTCACCACACATCCCACCTTTTTCCATTTCCATTTCCCCCTTTGCAATTTCCTCTCTTCTTTCTTTCTTTCTTTCTTTTTGCACCATCTCCATTTTCAAGAAATACAGTGAAAATAGAGTTCACTCTTTCTCCTCCTCCCCCTTTTCAAGCATATTTACAACCAGTCTTTTCACTACTTTTCAAGGAAGAATTCAATCCCCATTTCATCTTTAATTTATTCCCCCCCCCCCCCCCTTTAATTTCTCTTTTTCTACATTTTAATTAAGATTTCTTCACTTTTGGAGCTCAAGCTTAAAGCAAGCTAGATAAGAAGGGAGGAGAGGAAACCCTGAGTAGTAGTAATTTAGTCTGGTTTTGGTTTCTAGTGAGAGAAAAAAATGCCCTTTGAAGGGATTTTGGTGGAGCAGCCTCGTTCGAAGCCAGTGCCTGATCTCTCTCTCAACATCAGCCCTCCCAACTGCGATTCTTCTTCTTCATCTTCCTCTTCTTCTTCAAGAATCTTCAACTCTCTGAATTCGAGCTTGGATCTTCTCTCCACCAAACCCAAGAGCTCCTTCACTGACCTCTCCCTGGCCCACCCAGCAATCGAAGAGCTCGAGCTCGGCAAGACCTTCAATGGCGGCTGCGGCGGCGGAGGAAGACCCCAGCAGCCACAAAACCCTTATCAGAGCGCCGCCTTCCACCACCACCACATCAATCATGGAGAAGCGGAATCCGACGGCCTGAGACCGATCAAGGGCATCCCCGTGTATCCCAACCGTCCGTTCCCGTTCCTGGGTCTGGACCATACGATGAGAGAGAAAGATCCAAAGATGCGCTTCTACACCATCATCAAATGCCTTATCCTCCTTCTTCTTCGCGCATTT
>CM038111.1:9996008-10184341 GCA_001642375.2 Mentha longifolia | reverse complement strand
AAATAATTCTTCAATCCGAAGAGCTTGTGCAGTCTGCAATTGATCGTGACGTTTTGAAGAAGAATCAACCACATTAATAATGAGAAATAGTTGTGAGAAGAAATGCTCAATAGGAATGACACTTTGAGATGTAGCCATTAAAATTAATTGCAACCAATGAGCGAAACAATGAATGTAATATGCATATGGGCACTCTTTAAAAAATAGAGCTTGCAAACCATTCCATCTCCTCTCATGTTACTAGCACCGTCATATCCATGTCCTCGGATATTTGGACATTGAGTTCATGATTGGAAAGAACTTCACATATCTTTGTCTTCAAAGTAGATGCCTTTATGTCCTTCACATGAACTATGTCAAAAAACCTTTCCTGAACAAACCCATCCTTGTCAACAAACCTCAAAATAATAGCCATTTGTTCTCTTTTGGATTCATCTCGAGATTCATCGACTACAAAACTTCTTATCACCGATTTCAGCTCGAATGAATTTTTGAATTTTACTTTTATAAAGTGACAAGATCTTCTTTTGAATCCAATGAGAGGCATAAGTGGCATTTTTAGGAGCATTTTCTAATACAACTGAAGCTACTTCTTCATTATAAGAAGCTGTGAGCTTAACAATCTCCAAAAAATTGCCACGATTAAGAGAGTCAGGCTGCTCATCACGTCCCCTGAAAGCAATACCTAGGAGGGCACATAATTTGATGACGTCGATTGAAACTTTTATCCGTAGTCTATTCTGCTCCACTACCTGTGATGTTTGTTTATCTATAGCTCTTCAATATGATCTATCAATATGATGCAGTGAGTTCATCAAATCGATCAATACAATTTCCCACTGCTATTTTATGAGCAGAATTGGGGCTACTTCCAATATGAATTAGAAAAGCACATTTTTTCCCATTGTTAACTCTTTTCCAAGCTCGAAAACCACCAACTACAAATGCATTAGTTCCAAACTTCACATTTTTCTTGCCAAAAAGAAAACAAGGAAAGCATTTGCAGCATTTTCTGAAGGTGAGTACTCCAACCAATCTTGAAACTGAGTATACCAAGAAACAAAAAACTTCCTACCATTCTTATCAACATGTATTTTGGATTTTGGTACGTCAACTTGATAAGGACCTTGCATCAAATATGCTCGTCTTATTTCATCTCTTTTATTCACATGATACTCCCAAATCATTTTATGTTTACCTGGATCACGTTCTAAATGAATATCATTTGAATCTTCGTCGAGCTTTGAGATTTTCAACGGGGGTGATTCTGGATCAAGGGCTTCTGATTCTGGATTATTTACAACTTCATCTTCATTAGTGATACTGATAGAAATCCCAAGATTAGATGAACCATCCTTTGTTTGGGTACTGCTTCTTGAGAAGTATGATTCTATTCTCTCTTTCCCATTAAATATCTGTTTCAAAAAAAGCAAATAGAATAAAATTTTAAAAGTATATTGAAGAAATCAAACCTATTTTTTTTCCCAAATTTTCATCCAATCCTCTACTAAAGATGCAGCAAAATCAACTTTCCATACATTAATCAAAAATTGAGGCTTTGAGTAAGATAGAGAGAGCCGCAATTTCATAACACTAACATTATAACAAGAATGCTAAAAGAACCTATGTGAAAGAAAAAATTTCGAAATATAAGACCCAAATTTTTGAAAGAAAAAACCTAATCATTGCTCTCTGTAACAACAAAACTTCTTCACTTATTTACAACTATTTTCATATGTAATCAGTAAATTTCCCTTTGTATACGTAAATTTTAATACGTAAAGATAAAAAAAATAAACAAAACTTACGAATGGTGACAATGAGTTGTTTCTTCAAGGTTGTTTCTTCTAGGTTTTCCTTTGTATTATTTGCTATGTAAAATGACAATGGAATTGGGAATGGAAAAGGGAGAATCCCGCTAAAAGCCTAAAATCATAGAGAGAAAAATAAATAATGTAGGATTTTTTAATTATTTTGATAGAAAGTCAAAGTGGGCAAAGGCCAAGTGGGAATACAAAACTAAAATATATTGAGCCATTCACCATTGGTGGGGGACGAAAATATTTTAAATAGGGGGCAAAATAAAATAAAAAATACAAATTAATACTATATATAAAAATAAAATAAAAAATTGACGGGACGACGGCCGAGTCGAGCCCTGTATGTGGCTCCGTCTCTGGCACCTCCTAGGAGTCGTAGCTTCACGCACGCGTAGTCACCGTACGACACACGCGGATCAGATACTGGTGGTGGAGGCTGGCGAACAGTTGAACGCTCTTTCCTCTTCAGCGCAGCCGACGTCTCCGCCCTCCGCCGCATCTTGCCGACGCATCTCCGTAGCTGCTCCAGATTCGAAATCGTGGCGGGCTGCACTTGGAGCTGCCAGACAATCGCTCTCTCCCCCAAGCCGAATGAAGAGATCAGATTATTGTTGACGGTGGACGTCCGAAGGCGAATGAGTCCGCCGCTCCCGCCGGGCTACTACGGCAACGTCTTAGCTTTCCGGCGGCGGTCACTACTGCTGCCGAGTTATCGAGGAATCCGCTACATTACGCGGTGGAGCTGGTGAGGAAGGCGAAGAAGGAACTGAGCGATGAGTACCTGCGATCGGTGGCGGATCTGACACGTATGGGTTTGGATGGCGCGGCGGCGTACGGTGGGATAGCAAAAGGCACTAATCGGAGTGGTGTTGAAGTGAGTTGGTGTGTACCCTTTAAGAATAAAATGGGGGAAAGTGGGACGCTGCTTCCTGTTTGCCTGCCGTTAGATTCCATGGAAGTCTTAAAAAGCAGCTTGAGATGAACGATGACTTTCGCTCGAATGAGTTCAGCTTTGTAAATTATAAATAAGGGACCAAAATTTTGGTTTGCACTTTTATCTATTTTTCTCACGTATATAAATGATACGTTTACCATGTGATCTGTCAAATTTGATCTTGAAAATAAATTCGACTTCCATGTCAATATAAAATAAAATTGGAAAAAAATCAACCTCGTATTGTATGCAAGACCAGGCACAATAAAAAAGTTGTATAAATATATTAGATACCAATTTCAAAATTCGTGTATAAAATCAAAATTTGACAAAAAATAATGTATATATTGCCCTGACAAAAACATGATGCCGATGGTACCAATTTTATTCCCTTCTAGAAAACCAAACTTCGTTTTCTAAAACATAAATTAACCATTAATTTTGCAATTAATACAATAGATTTCAATGGAAGTTCATTTATGGTACATGTATTAGTTGCGCCATTAATGGCATGTAAGAAGGCAATTAATTTAAGTACGGTTAATGAAAATTTAGGTGGCGTCAAATTAAAGAAATTTTAATTAACGACATCATGAAATGGCGTTGCTCTGTACTGTGTTCCGTGCAATTAAACGAAAAGATGAACATATATTGCAAATCAAACATTACGTTAGGTATAGGTTAGTAATTTCATAATTTTCATTAATTGGTGGTACCAGGCAGTATTTACAATAGTTAGATAGGTCCTTACATAGTTTGGTTCATATGTTAATAAATTTTGGCATGTTAAATATGAATTAATCTGAATCATTGATTTTAGTTAAATTTATGGCTATTATTGATTTAAGCATGGTTTCAAAGTACAATAAGCATGATTTTATTTAAGCATCAATTTGTACATTAAAAAGCACAATTATATAATAAGCATAATTTTATGCATATTTAAGCATGATTTTGTATATATACATTTAAGCATTTTTCTCATTTTAACACGTCAAGATTTATTTACGCACAAACCATTCCTTGTCCTTACATATCTATAATTCTATAAATTAATTAATATGGCCCCACCAAACATTAAGTTAGGTATAGATTAGTAAGCCAGTGCTGCATTTTCATCTATAAAAATGCATGCATGCTATATGTTCCAAACCATGCAAAAATGGCGGCAACCAAAACCCTAGCCTTCAAAGTTAGCAGAAAAAGCCCAGAGCTAATCCCTCCAGCAGAATGGACACCCTATAGCTTCAAATTTCTCTCCGATGTTGACAATCAGAACGGTTTACGACTCCATATCCCTATGATGAATTTCTATAGAAAGAATCCATCCATGGAAGAAAAAGATCCGGTGCAAGTTATTCGTGGTGCAATTGCCAAAGCCTTGGTACCTTACTATCCTTTGGCCGGGCGGCCGAGGGAATATTCTGGTGGGAAGCTGGCGGTAGAGTGCACCGGAGAGGGGGTGGGTGTTCATTGAGGCGGACGCTGACGTGGCACTAGAGGAGTTCGGAGATGCCCTATACCCACCATTCCCAAACTTGGATGAGCTTCTTCATGTAAAAGGTTTTGATCGAGTACTTAATTCTCCTCCGATGCTTTTTCAGGTATTTATCGCATACACACATTTGGTTTAAAATGATTTTAGTGATTAGTGTTTGAATCAACATCCTCAACAAATATATGTCGGGACAAACAACAAAAAAAGAAAAATCTTGTATGCTTTCGTTGGCCTAACAATAGTTTGAGATAATGACCAAGACCAAAGTCTCGGATTTAAGTTTTTCATGGCTCTATCTTTAAATTTAATGTTTAATTATTAAAAAGAAATGAAAAAAATCTTGGCGGGGCATGTTAACTAATTAACATTCTAATATTTTGTTTTGAGAATACAATTTTCTTGTGATTATTGCACAATATTTAGTATAGAATACTAATAACTTTATATGTATTCAGTTATAAGACAAAAAAAAGTTATTTGCTTGGTGTGGAGGTATGAGCCCGGCCCTGCTTGCAGGTATTATTGTGTTGGAATTCGTGAGTTAAATCTACTACAAACAAACAAATTAAACAGTATTGTATAAATTACTTCTAGAAAATTAATAAAAATAAGTCTCTCCTAGCTAAGCTTAAATTACCTATCTAACTCTATTTGAAGCAATGTTTTATATATGTGTCAAGGAATAATTTTACATGAAAACTGGAGTAAATTCACATGGCTTAACCCAAAATTCATGCTCATATATTCATGAAAACGTAATTCTTATTTGCATAAACATTAATGAATGTTATATTCATGATAATGTGATCATATTCATGAAAACTACTTATTTGAAGCAAATTATCATAACATAACTTACACAGTGACTAATAAAAGGAAAAAGGGAACGGCGATTTTTCGAATAAATTCTATTTTCTCATAATATTTGATTTGATTTAATGTAATTTGAATGCGCTTCGCAGGCGACGCGCCTAAAATGTGGCGGATTCATCTTAGCTTACACATTCAATCACACACTGTGCGACGGTGCCGGTGTTCAGCAGCAATTCATGTGCGCCGTGGGCGAACTGGCTCGCGGCGGCGCCGCCCCTTCCGTTCCACCAGTTTGGCAGAGGCATCTCCTCCGCGCTCGTCGTTCACGCACCGAGAATACGATGTCCTGCCAGAAGAATCGGACAATGGTGGCGGCCGAACGGACAAACTAGTGCATCGCTCCTTCTTCATAAGCGACGACGTCATCTCCGCCCTCCACCACCGCCTACCGCCGCATCTCCAAACAGGGGCGGAGCCAGAAAATTTTGGTTAAGGGGGCTACACTACGTTTTTTTTTTCCTTCCAATAATTCAATCTTTATCAATAGAAGACCACTTCTAAAAAAAGTACTCCTTTCGTCCCGCCAAAATGACCTTGTTTTCCTTTTTGGGCCGTCTCATCGAAATGACCTTGTTTCCTAAAAAGGAAATAATTAGTGAATAAATAAAATTAATTAATGAATAAAAAATTTAATTAATGACTTTATTTTTCTTGAAGTACTTATTTAAGATTAAATATATTTATAAAAAATTCAAAACTTTAATTATCAAACACACTTTGCGAATTAAACACTCCCTTTTTAAATCCCGTGCCGAAAAAAAATCAAGTCATTTCAGCAGGACGGAAAGAGTAAGATAGATTTTTTTTTAATAGTTTATCAATGGAAAACCACTTCTAAGAAAACGAGAGATAAAAACGTTGGGGATAAATGAAGTAGCAGACGGAATTGGGAAGCGTGTCTTTTTTTAATTGGATGTATTTGTACTTTTATTCACCTATTTGGTGACTAAAAAAAAGCGTGAAGGAAAAACACTTTTAATTTTTGTAACAATTTTTTTACTAATATTTACTCCTTCATCTTCAACCCTTCGACTTTTCCCCCATTTCCATTCTTCTGAGTTTTATTTCTTAAATAGCTGATCTCTGTCTATTAAATTAGTACAAATCAAAAATATCATTATTTACAAAATTTCGGAGACTACTTTTGTGAAGGGGCTGTCCACCAATTTACTAGTAATTGTCAAAATATCATAACTGTAAATTTTTTTTTTTTTTTTGAGGGAAGGCTTCAGCCTCCTCCAGTCCCCCCCTGGCTCCGCCACTGTCTCCAAAGCTGCTCCAAATTCACTGTGCTGGCAGGCTGCGTGTGGCGCTGCCGCACAATCGCTCTCTCTCCCAAGCCTGAGGAAGAGATCAGGTTCTTATGCGCCGTGGATGTCCGGAAGCGAATGGATCCGCCGCTTCCGGTGGGCTACTACGGCTACGTTGTTGCTTTCCGGCGGCGGTGACGACGGCTGAGGAGTTATGGAAGAATCCGTTGGAGTACGCGGTAGAGCTGGTGAGGAAGGCGAAAGACGATGCGTCGGGTGAGTACCTGAGATCGGTGGCGGATCTGATGACGATGAGAGATCGGCCCAGTTTCACGGCGGCGAAGACGTATGCGGTGTCGGGCCTGACGCATGCGGGTTTCGACAAACCGGACTTCGGGTGGGGCACGGCGGCGTACGGTGGGGTGGCGAGAGGCGATTATGGGGTTTACAATCAACTAAGTTGGTACATACCCTTTAAGAATAAGGTGGGGGAGAGTGGAACAGTGGTTCCAGTTTGCCTTCCTCTCCACGCCATGGAACTCTTCGTACAACAGCTTCGGACGATGATGATGACAACTACTTCGGATCGAATAATTTCAGCTTTATGAAAGTTACTTCCTATATGAGTAGTAATAAAATTCTTATATTTTATATTTTATGTTATTCTCTTTAGTGCGTGTGCATCGTCGGTTAGCCGGAAATTGAGTCAGCCAATTAGATATTGATTTATGAAAAGAAAGTACATTAGTAATATCACGTTACTTTTAATTAAATTAGCAATGATTACATGTGTTAATTTCTATTCTACATTAATAATATATTAAAAATGTTAACATAATGTGAAAACCAAAAATAAATAAATTATAATAGTATTAATTATAAATTATTGACTTCAACAAAATTTTAATGGGACACACTTGGGTCAGCCGGAGGCACCGTGCGGCCGGGCTAAAACAATGACACTTTTATTCATATAGATTGATACTTTTCTGTATAAAGATTGACACTTTTAAAAATTATCATTTTATTCGTAAAATAATTATGTTAAAATTGGCACTTTTATTCATATAGATTGACACTTTTCTGTATAAAGATTGACACTTTGGGCCCAGCCGCACAGTGCCTCCGGCTGACACAAGTTTTTGTCAATTTTAATTTGACAAATATATGTGAAGAGTAGTCAAAAGATGAACCCTAGTAGACAAGATATATTTTCCAATCTTATTTTACTTTTATTTTTTGAAAATCATACAATATTGATAATCATCATTTATATATTATTATGATATAATCAATCAAATTAAATGATCTTAGAAGACGTATGAGCACGTATTATATATCTCAGTTACAAAATTAACAAAAATGTTTGCATATGATTATTTTTAAATCATAAAGTAATTACTTCAAAAAAATAATCATAAAAGTAATAATTAAGATGATTGTCATATAGAAATATACTTTTCTATATATTACTTACCAAAATGCTCCATTACCCACCATTGACACTTAATGTGTTCACGGCTGACGTGACAATGTCGCGTCAATAACTTTCCAATTAAGGTCTAATTTCTTTTAGTATGCTTTAGTTTTTTAATTAGGGTTTATATTTAAGATATTTATTTATGATAATTTTTATTAAATATATTATCATCACGTTAGCTGTGAGCATATTAAATATGCATATGGTGGGTAGAGAAGCATTCCTCATATTACTTTATCCTCCAATTACCATAAAGATATATGTCTATTTTTCTAAGTTAACAAACCACATATTTAGTGTATCGTAAAACTATCAATAGAATCGAGAAGTACATTTATAAATATAAAAATCTAAAAGGCAAAACCATAAAAATATTTACTTTTCATGATGAGTACAAATATAAATATGAATTTTAAAATAAAAATTAAAAAGTGCAAAAATAAATTGAGATATCTTTCACATATATAATATTTTAGATGCTCTTATCCTACTTACTTGAGCTCTAATGCAAAATAGAATTAGCATCCAAAATCTAACGTGCCATCTAGCTTTATTAATTAAACTGATTTAATCGGAAGTAGTTCTTATTTCAAATTTATTGCATTGAATCATACACAAAATTCTAATTTCTAACAAATTTAACATGAGAATTTGAAAAAATATCTATTATATTTTCAGATAACTTACAATTTTATGATTTTATTGAACTTTAATTATTCTAAGGCCATATTCTATATTGTAAATTATATAGTATCATCTTAGTTATTTATGTCTTCCTAGTGATATATGACTATATAGAGAGATATGTATAAGTAAGAAATAAAATGATTATATTTATTAAAGAATAAAAAATCTATAAAATATTTTAAATTCTAAGAGCTAATCCCCTTAAAAAATCTATAAAAAAAAAAAAGAAATATGATAAATTATAAACAATTCCCTTATTTTTGTCCATGAGCTAATCCTATGTGGATCTAGATAATTTCTCTTTCTCCTTTCACCCTGCCATATACCTGGGTTCATTATTCCAATAGTAATTTATATAATAATTTCTTGTACTTATATCATTAGTTATTGATATTTGGAAGCTAACTACTCAACAATATGTAACGTATTCAGACTTCAGAGAGGTGTGACTCCTTTCCACCAATTTTTTTTTAGCTATTCTTTTTTCTCACATCTTACCGGGAGATTAAATAATATGCAATCATAATTTGGATAGAGTTTTACTTCTATTAAAATACTTAAGATAATAATAAAAATATATATAATGTTATAGTATAATATTTTCCTTAAAATTAAACCAAGGGATATAATAGGCAAATCATATTTTGTAAACAAGATACTTTTTATAGTAGTATAGATATAGATTTGGCTCAAAAGTGAAATTTCAGAATAATTGAAGGTTTGTGAATTTTTACCAAATTTTTATTTATTACGAAAAAAAAATCAGAATTTATAAATAGATTGTGTTTTTTCAACAAATACGATAAATACACAAGACTAACTAAATTATATACTTCATTCGTCCCATTTTACTTGTCTTGTATACTATATTGGGTTGTTTTATATCACTTGCCTTGTTTCCTAAAATAGAAAGAGTTAGCTATTATATGAACAATTAATCATCTCATCAACCATTCAACACTCAACACGTATCTCAATATAACTTAAATTGTTAAAGTTTAAATTATCATAACTTGCTCTTTTGTTCTCCGATTTTTATAATTTTTATACCAAATTAAAGGTCTTGATACGATCTTTCATTTAAGATTAGACATCAATATGTTTTTATGCATCTATGATGCTCTAGTTTTAAAATAATGAAATTTACATTAAAATATTAAATTATACACTTTTTATCTAAACAAACTCTCCTAAAATCTCGTGCCGAAAAGCAACAAGCCAAATGAAATGGGACGGAGAGAGTACCATTTTATATCATATATCTTAAATAATGCGATTTTGCCGCCAAAGATCCAATCTATACAATAAACTCCCTCCGCTCCACATATTTGATACATTTTTCTTTTTTGGGACATCTCACCCTACATGACACGTTTCTTTTTTTTGGAAATAATGGTACAATTAGTAAATACCTTATTACACTTAACATTCTCTAATTAAATCTCATATCCACTCGCATCTTAGCAGTATCCCAATATAATTTAAATTCTAATAAAAAGGTTAAATTATCATAACTTGCTCGTTTGTTCTCCGAATTTTATGATTTTTTTATGATTTTTATCTCAAATTAAAGGTCTTGATACGATCTTTCATTTAAGATCAGACCCATCAATATATTTTTATGCATCTATAATGCTCTAGTTTAAAAATATGCCTAAATACATAAACCACACTTCATCCCTAAACACAATACACTTAAAACACTAAATTCTCTCGTCTTAATTCTCGTGCTGAAAAAAAGGACTCGATCAGTAATCTTGAGACGGAGGGAGTATGTTAATACAGAAGACTAACTAAACTATATATCATTTTATATCATATATATACTCCCTCCGTTTTCTCTGACTTGGCTTGTTTATTTATTGTATGAGTGGTATATAATAATAAAACAGGCCAAATCAGAGAAAATAGAGGGAGTATATATTATCTCTAATAACAAAGAGTTGGTCCTTCATTTACATTTATTTCAAGATTTGTTAGGTTCAATTCTTAATAATCACATTTCAGACGTTTAAGAACCAAAAGTACATGAAAAGTAGACATATTCTAATTCAACACCCAATCCCCTCCAAAATCGGCACTTGATCTCATCCCTTATCCTTTCAAAATTCCACGGTTTTTTGTCGAACAAGATCTCATTTCTCCACCTCCAAGGAACCCAAATAGTACAAATCCACAAACCTCCCAATTTCATTTTCCATTTTTTGCCATTCTGTGGACCCACAAAACTCTATTGATGATTCTCAATCTGATTAGGGGCCACCCAATCCACTCCAATCCAATCAACCAGTACATTCCACAGCCTGGGCACCTCCCCACGTTGAAGAAAGAGATGGAGGGCCGATTCTCTCACCAAACCACAGACTGCACACTTCTTGACCTCATCATCTAAGTCGATTCGTTTGCTAATGTTGTCTTTCGTTGGAAGACGATTCCACAGAAGACTCCATGTCGTGATCTTAGCTTTCATCGTTGCCGACGCCTTCCAAATATAGTTAAGGCTGGACTCGAGAGGCCGGTGATGATTTGAGTGACTGCCGCACCTCGCAATTGCTACGTCTGCCTCTTTCACAAAGAAGATGCCTTCCCTATGTGTTGGAATCTAAGAGTCGATTCCATCTCTTAGTTTTTGTCTTTCTTCGCTTGTGGTTTTTATTTTGTGTATGTATAATACCATATACACGTTGGATTAAGGGGGAGTGATGATGTGGTCGATGATGTGGCAGATACAGAGCTCGTGGGCTGCAGCTGCTATGTGATCGAGCCCAAGCCCAATATCATAGTGGGCTTATGATTAATCCAAGAGATTAGTTGGACTAAGGAGGAGTGATGAGTTGGTTGATGAGTCAGCTGATGTGTGACCTGATGTGGTAACTGATGAGGTTGCTGAAGTGTGACCTGATGTGGCGGTTGATGTGGTAGTTGATGTGGCGAGCGACCAAGTTGTAAAGTGGCCCAATATCATCTAGGGTTTCTAGAAGATAAAGATTGCGTGGAGATATGCTTAAGAAGGCGTGGATGGGTGGTTATCTACTCTCATTCAAATCCTAACCCTAACTTGGTGGCTAAGTCTCAAGCTCTATATAAACTACAAGATTCATTGGAGATAGAACGTGTTTTTGGAGAGATTGAAAAGAGAGTTTTATTTAAGAGTTCTCCAATTATTTTAGGTTGAGTAATACTATCAGTATACAACTAGCTTAGTGGATAGTTAGATTGTTTATGTTAGTAACTTTTAATAGTTCGTTTCCTCAACCTTGGTTTGTAATTCTTCGTGAATTATAGTGTTTGTTTCGCCTTGAGGCATAGCAAGATATCATTCTGATATCTTGCGAAAACCATCTTCGTGTCTTCTTTGTTCTTTGTTATTTTCTATTATTTTTCGTTGAGTTTCTGTTCATTGTTGCACTCACAGTGCTGCTTACAGTGAACATCTCTGTGTGTTTCCTCATGATATCTTGCACAAATTATTTTTGTGTTCTGATTTTTCTTGATCTATTTTTCGTTATAAACTATTCCGCTACGTTTGTGCTCATCGAGTCTGTCACTGTACAGAGCTCTGTGAGTACCTCTGTGTGTTTCTGACCGGTTGATACCAACAAGTGGTATCAAAGTCGACACTCGACATACTGAGTGACGGTCCTGGTACGGCGAGATGGATCTCACCAGCACGGTGTACAACAAACCTCCAGTGTTGGATGGTTTGAACTACTCTTTTTGGAAAGTGAGGGTCAGGCACTACATCAAATCCATTAATGCTAGAGCATGGTCTCATGTTCTTCATGGCTGGTCTCATCCCAAGAAGACGGACGAGGAAGGAGATGTTGTTCGAAAGCCAACAAGGGAATGGACAAGGGAAGAGAATGAGGCAGCAACGTTCAATGACAAAGCCCTTAATGCAATCTTCTCTACAGTGGATGTCAACATGTTCAAGTTGATCAAGAATTGTGACTCAGCAAAAGAGGCATGGGACATTCTGGAACTCCACTGCCAAGGTGACACTGCAGTCAAAGATACAAGGGTGAGGATCCTGACGACCAAATTCGAAAACCTTCGAATGAGGAATGATGAGTCAGTTGGTGACTACTGTAACACGAATCTGGACATTGCCAACGAGTGCATGGATCTTGGAGAACCCATTCCCAACAAGCTGATGGTGTCAAAAGCTCTACGCACCTTGACTCCCAAGTTTCAGCAAAAGGTCACAGCAATCACTACGATGAAGAATGTTGGTGCCCTTGAGTTCACTGCAGTGATGAACGATCTCAAGATGTTCGAGATGGACCTAGAAGCATCAGAAGTATACACTCCCAAGAAGTCTTTAGCTCTACAAGCTTCAGCATCAAATTCTGGGTACACTCCACCTCGAGCCAATCCCTCCGAACAAGTGGATGATGATGTGAGATTTGATGATTTGGAGGAACCAAGTGTGGCACTTCTAACTCAAAAGGTAAATGCCTTGGTTAAAAGTTTTAACTGATTTGCAGGTAGAAGGGATCAGAACACATCAGACTTCAATCGAAGAGGAGGCAGCTCTGTAGTTCTTGAGGATTTACCGAGTTCACCACAGAAGGCTGTTGTTCCCCCAAGAAGGAATATGTCTGATCCACAACAATTCAAGCAAAGAGACTACTCCAACATCCAATGTCATGAATGTCGTGGTTATGGACATTATGCAAATAAATGTGCTAACACCTTCAGGAAACGGGGTAAGGTTGTGAATTTTGTATCTTTGAGTGATGACGAGGAAGGTGAACCGACCCTGGAGACTCCTGTGCCGACCATAGAGGGGCCCTCATTGATGGCCACAATAGAATCAATTACTGACGATTCTAGTGATTACTCTGATTTGTTTTGTCTAACGAGTATTGTGGAACCTGTACAGGAAGTAAGTGAGGAATTGGAACTCGTTGATGATTCACTTCAGATATTGGTGGAACTTAAAGCTTCTCATGATGAACTGCTACTCAAGAAGCAATGCAAGGTCAATGAAGGCTTGACAAAGGAGAACAGTGAGCTCAAAGGTCAACTTGTGCAATCAGAGGGAATGTTTACTCATAAAGATTCTAAACTAGGTAAGCAAGCTATTCAATTAGATCTTGATGGGAGGAATTTTCATAAGTTAAACACATTTTCAATAAAATTGGATGAAGTTTTGGCCTTACCTCAAATTGGAACTAGTGGTCTAGGATTTTCAGAAGCTACTAAGTCTGCATTTTCTAATCTTTTATCAACAAATGAGAAACCATTTGTTAGATCAAGTTCTAAATTGCAGGAAAAAGAGGTCTTGATACCCTCGAAGAGAACTTTTAAGTGTTGTAACTGTCACAGAGCAAGACACATCAAGCCATATTGTAAAGACTGGCTGAAGAAAAAGAAAAAAATGAAGATGCTCGAAAAAAAGGAAATGAAAAGTGGGACTCCCTTCAAAGTCAAAGGCAAAGGAGTTACTACTTCAAAGGGTAGAGGTAAAGTTGTGTGCAATATCGTCTGTGCTGCTTCAAGTACAAAGATAGGGGGAGCTTGGTACTTTGATAGTGCTTGCTCTCGGCACATGACCGGATCAAGGGAGCAGCTGGAACATTTCAAACCCATTGATGGAAGGATTCTGACATATGAAGTGGATGTTGTTGTGTACCACTCAATGATAAGGAGTTCGTTATATTTAACTTCAGCTCGACCTAATATTTTGTTTAGTGTCCATCCTTGTGCCAGGTTTCTAGCAAATCCACACTCAAATTAGGGAGGAGACTTGGAAGGAAGGAAGAGCACTAGTGGAAGTTGTTGCTACATTGGCAACAACATTGTGTCGTGGCACAGCAAGAAACAGAATTGTGTAACATTGTCAACTGCATAGGTTGAGTATGTTGCAGCTGGGAGTTGTGCCACGCAATTACTATGGCTGAAACGGATGCTAGAGGATTATGAGTTTCAGGAGGAGGGCATCACTATTCAGTGTGATAACACCAGTGCCATCCACATTACAAAGAATCCTGTCCAATTCAGCCGTATCAAACACATTGACACTTGCTATCATTTTCTTCGAGATTTGGTGGAGAGGAAGATAATTGAGGTAAAGTATATCCGAACTAACGATCAAACTACGAATATATTTACGAAACCCCTTGATTTTGAGAGATTTTCTAAACTTAGAAATTCTCTCGGGATGTGTTCCATCTGATAAGCAGGTGGATGTTGCATGCTCTGTATTCTGCTTTGAGCAACTAACGAAGTTTCTGGCTAGTGTGTGAAATTCCTTAAAAAAATAAATAAAATAAAAAAAAAACAAAAACAAAAAAAAGGTCTCCGTATAACTTGAAGCACAGTCAGTATCAAAGATTCTGCATAAGTGTCTTCTTGAGAAACGGGTGTAAAATTTTTTTTTAAAAAAAAAAGGAAATAATCATATCTAGCCGGATATAATTCGTACTTTAAAATGCAGAGCATAGCAATGTGGTTTTGGGGCGTGTGATGGAACACTTCCTTTGAAAATTTGTTTTGTTGGGATCTCTCACTATTTTGTGGGGTATAGTGAATATATTTCAAAGTTTGGATTATAGTTCACTTGAACTTATCTCCATTATTTCGACTCTCTCTTCATATTGTAACCTTTCGTATTCTATCGCCATGTATTCTAGCCCTATTGCTTGAAATAACCACTATACCACTCACTCTATACCATCACCTTACCTAAATCACTTCACCCATATTTTTTTTACTCCACTCATCACTGGAATATGGTGCTCTTTCCTTGAAGATTCCTCTAGCCACCTTCACAGTAGTTGCAGTTGATTACTCGATTGCCAAATCAGTTTTGACAATGTCACTCACAGTTCTCTATATTGCCAAGTCTAGGCAGTTTGCTATCTTGCTTTCTTCACAAAAAGGGGGAGATGTAGTGTGTAGTTGATATAGAGATGACGGTGAAGATTCTGGAGATAAGGAGGTTGCTACAGAGGAAGATATTGAAGAGGTTGAAGAGCACAGAGGTTCTGAAAGTACTGAAGTGTGATGCTGATCCAGCTGTGTGTTTTGCAGAATTGACTTTTAAAGTGCCCACATTTTGTTTATCTCTGCTTGTTTGTTTTTTGGATATTGTAGCTGCATGTTTTTGGATTGATGATGTTTTATGCTAACACTCGTGGTTGTTTGTTTTAGCATTTGGTTTACATAATTCTGGATTGTGGTTGTCAATCTTGGAGTTTATATTGTTTTGTGAAGAAAGACAAAAAGGGGGAGTTTGTTGGAATCTAAGAGTCGATTCCATCTCTTAGTTTTTGTCTTTCTTCGCTTGTGGTTTTTGTTTTGTGTAGGTATAATACCATATACACGTTGGATTAAGGGGGAGTGATGATGTGGTCGATGATGTGGCAGATACAGAGCTCGTGGGCTGCAGCTGCTATGTGATCGAGCCCAAGCCCAATATCATAGTGGGCTTATGATTAATCCAAGAGATTAGCTGGACTAAGGGGGAGTGATGAGTTGGCTGATGAGTCAGCTGATGTGTGACCTGATGTGGTAACTGATGAGGTTGCTGAAGTGTGACCTGATGTGGCGGCTGATGTGGTAGCTGATGTGGCGAGCGACCAAGTTGTAAAGTGGCCCAATATCATCTAGGGTTTCTAGAAGATAAAGATTGCGTGGAGATATGCTTAAGGAGGCGTGGATGGGTGGTTGTCTACTCTCATTCAAATCCTAACCCTAACTTGGTGGCTAAGTCTCAAGCTCTATATAAACTACAAGATTTATTGGAGATAGAACGTGTTTTTGGAGAGATTGAAAAGAGAGTTTTATTTGAGAGTTCTCCAATTGTTTTTGGTTGAGTAATATACAACTAGTTTAGTGGATAGTTAGATTGTTTATGTTAGTAACTTTTAATAGTTCGTTTCCTCAACCTTGGTTTGTAATTCTTTGTGAATTATAGTGTTTGTTTCGCCTTGAGGCATAGCAAGATATCATTCTGATATCTTGTGAAAACCATCTTCGTGTCTTCTTTGTTCTTTGTTATTTTCTATTATTTTTCGTTGAGTTTCTGTTCATTGTTGCACTCACAGTGCTGCTTACAGTGAACATCTCTGTGTGTTTCCTCACGATATCTTGCACAAATTATTTTTGTGTTCTGATTTTTCTTGATCTATTTTTCGTTATAAACTATTCCGCTGCGTTTGTGCTCATCGAGTCTGTCACTGTACAGAGCTCTGTGAGTACCTCTGTGTGTTTCTGACCGGTTGATACCAACACTATGATCTCCCCAAATCCAGCGATCAGCGGCACCCTCCGTGAGCGAGATTGAGGATGGACAACAGCTCACTTTCCTTCTCTCGCTCTCCATCGAAAAAGTTCCTCCTCCACTCAAGATCCCACACCCATCTTCCCTCAATCCATTCCCCCATCTGCTGCATCAAGCCATCTTTCCTAGTGCTGAGATTATACAATCTCGGAAATAAGTCCTTTAGTGCTGCGTCACCGGACCAAGCACCTTCCCAAAACCACGCATCCCGCCCATCCCCTAATTTTTGCCTCAGATTCTCCCAAAACCAGCCACCGTTTTATTTCAATTGCATGAATTGATGATTAATGCATGTCTAAAATCAACAATAGTTAAAAAAATTTAGAAATAAAAATAATTGATTTTAAAAATATTTTCGATGTGTAATAATTATTCATTTATACAACAGGAGATGTTACATGGAATAATACAATAGAGTATACAGATTGATAAAAAAGATTTCCTTTATTTTGGAAATAAACAATATTATGAATTATAATTAATATTTATAAGTACAAAAATTTACAAATTATATACTCCAGTCAATCCAAGTCACTTAATAAAATTAAAATTTAATATTAAAAAATAATTATAAACTGTAATTAAATTAATAAATATTACTAGTTCATAACTGAAAATTAAACCAAATCATTATATCAGAATTGCTACTATGCAGACATTTAACATGACCTAGCTAATTATTATTTCTCTAATTTTTTAGTACACCTAATTTTGTTTTCTACAAGTAAAATTCAATGCAATTAATTTGGAACAGCTGATACGTGTACAATTAATGAAATTCTTGGGTGCGAATTCAAACATAAGGATATCGTAATTAAATGCAGCATACAGATGCCGTCTCTCTTAGTACTGTTATATATGCGAGTTTTAAAAAAATCAAAGAACGAAAGAAAATTTACAAACTAAACTAATATTCTTCCCTGCTTTTCCTTTTCCCACTCTCAATAAAATTAAGTATCTCATTAATTAACATCTACACTCAAAATTACTTGATCTCGCCCTTTTTTCACCTCATGAACCGTCTAGATTTTAGTTTTCTACTTGCCGTTGTGTCGGATTTTGCACACCTTTATTATTACAATTGTCCATAATAAACAGGCTTTTTTGTACGTTTACGAAAAACGGACACTTTCTATATTAGAACATAGACCTCACATAAGAAAATCATTTTAAATTAGCATTTTTTTACTTTAAGTTGGACGCAAACTCCACTGTTATACATTCACACTACTTTAAGTGGGGCCTTAACTACACTTCTTTATTTGTCATTACAAAATATCCAAAAAATTGAGGCCTACTTATCACGGACGGAAGTAATATAAAATGAGCATAAGTGGGGATGAGATCATCTATCCCAAAATGGTGTTCTAAAATTTAATTTCTAATAGTTCTATATTATTATTTTTTTTATAAAAATAAAGATAATATAATATAGCAAATCATCTTAGACATTTATAAGAAAAAATGATTTTTTTTATTTAAATTATATACTTTAGTTTTGAATTTATCAATTCTAATATACTAATAAAAGTGAAATTAAATGCTAACAAAAATAATTGTAAACCCTAATGGGATGGGTGAACCCAGAAAACAATCATAAAATTAAACTAAATCATTGTAAAATAAATTTATTGAAAAAATATACATAAAATCAGTATAATTTAAATTTTGGGATACGATTGAGACACCAGTTTGGGATAGAGAATCCCAAGTCGAACAAGTGTACGCTTCTTATAATTTTTAATGTACTTACTTTTGCCGCTTAAGTACTTCTTCTTTGTATCTATAGATATAACGAAACTAGTGTGAGCCCAATTAGTATCATCATTATTAATGGAACATGAATTATCGACAACACTTTCATAAAATAATTGGTACAACTATATATGTAGCACCTAATATTATTTCCCATATCTATCATTCAATAAATTAAACACGGCACCACCAAACATTAAGTGCTAGCTAGGTGAAGATACGTTCATAAGCCATTGCTTCAGTTCCATCTATAAATATGCATGCATGCGATATGTTCAAAGCCATGCAACAATGGCGGCAACCAAAACCCTAGCCTTTAAAGTTAGCAGAAGAAACCCAGAGCTGATCCCTCCGGCAGAACCGACACCCTACGAATTCAAATATCTCTCTGATATTGACCATCAAACGGTGCTCCGACGCCAATACCCGGTGATCAATTTCTACAAAGAAAATCAGTCCATGAGAGGGAAAGACCCTGTGAATATCATTCGTGATGCTATTGCCAAATCATTGGTGTTTTACTACTCGTTTGCCGGGCGGCTAAGGGAATATTCCGGTGGGAGGCTAGCGGTGGAATGCACTGGAGAGGGGGTGGTGTTTGTTGAGGCTGATGCTGACGTGGCACTAGAAGAGTTCGGAGATGCCCTTTATCCACCATTCCCCAACGACATAGAAGAACTTTTTTGCATTCAAAGTTTTGATGGAATAACTAATTCCCCTCTATTTTCTGTCCAGGTACTTATTTAGAAAGCATGTTTAAAAGTGAAATGGTTAATTTTGTATAGATCCATAAATTTTCTAAAAATTCTCATATTTTTCACAAACTATGAGCTTTTCCACAACTTTTTTCAAATTCTCATTGAGATCGAATTCTGGCCAAATCAAATATGACATAATGCAAAATTGAAGACATAACAGATAAAATAGTCAAAATAACATCATTTTATCATTGAAAATTAATGAATGATAAGAATGATAGTTGTTTTGACTATTGATCTCCTCTTACCAAATACTCCCTCTGTCTCGTTGACTTCGTCCTGTTTCATTATTTTATACCTCACATATATTCAAGAAGCAGAACGAAGTCAACGAGACGGAGGGAGTAGTAATGTTTTAAAAACCGGACGGCCAATTCAACCGGTCCAACTGGGAACCGGGCATGGTATTGGTTGACCCCTTGAAAACCGGTGAGGGGTTGAACCGCTATTGACCCGTGAGAACCGGGAAAAATTGGTTTGAACCTGGCGGGTCAGCGAACCGGCGGCAGTTATGGAAAACCACCGCCCGGTTCAGAATTGTATGCAAAAATACTAAACTTACCTTGGGAAGGATAGAACACAAGACCTTTAAGTATAGAGCTCTTTGCCATCTCAGCTACCCAACTCAATTGTTAATAATGCAACATTTTTAAAATATAGAGGTCGTAAATATAGTAAAAGCATGCCCAAATTAGTCTTTATTGTCTTTCTCTCCACATTCTATTTATTATTTAATATGCTTGATTTTAATTTATATATCATGCAATATAATTTATGGTTTAATGAATTTTTTATCTTATAAGCTATGAATTTATGAATATTTTTATATTTTTTATGAATTTAAATATTATTAATATTATTTAATTAATGAACGGTTCAACCATGGTTCAACCTATTGAACCAATTGAACTATGACCCGAAAGCCTCACAAGTTCAATCTTCGGCCTGGTTTTTAAAACATTGCCAAATAGTCAAAACAATTATCATGACCATTAATGAAAAAAAAAACAAAGTTTTTCCAAAATATCGAATTTATAATTTCTTAAAATAGATTAACCTGAAGTGTCAAACCCCTAAAATAACCATTATGGATAAGTAAAAGTTTAAAATATCCACTAATAACTAAAAGATATAATAATAGCCCTATTTTGCATTCAATACCAAATTTATCTTTATATTCTATTAACTAAATTAGAATTCAAAAATTGGAAATGTATTTATATATATATATATATATATATATATATATATATAATAATTTTAATTTAATGATTTAATTTAATTTAATTTAATAATTATTTTCTAGGGTTCACTCGTCCAATTAGGGTTTATAATTATTTTTTAGTATTTAATTGAACTTTTGTTAGTTATATAATATAAAATTTTCAAAATTTTAGTTTATAAATGTCTTATGATTTATAATATAATATTTTTTTTAACTTTATAAATAACAATATAATTAAAACTAATAGTCTGTAGAAATCAAATTAATCAATTCCTATTCTTTTTTATTAATTACTGAATACACTAATATAAGGACAAATTTGTACCTAAAAAAAAGATATGGCTATTATTATACTTTTTAGTTATTGGTGGCTATTTTAAACTTTTACTTTTTCATAATGATTATCTATTTATTTTGGTCGCTCTCTCTTAAGTTGAAGGCATCATATCATATGATAGGTGACCCGCCTAAAATGCGGCGGATTCATGTTAGCCTACATATTCACTCACACAATGTGCGACGGAGCCGGTCTTGCGCAATTTATGAATGCAGTTGGAGAACTAGCTCGCGGCGGCGCAACCCCTTCTATTCTACCAGTTTGGGAGAGGCATCTCCTCACCGCTCGTGATCCGCCGCCGCCATTGTCATTCACTCAAAGTGAAAATGAAGCTGTTTCAGAGCCGGACACTGATGGAGGCGGAGCAGACAAAGTAGTGCGCTCCTTCTTCATTAGCGCCGCCAACATATCCGCCCTCCGCCGCAGCCTACCGCCGCATCTCCAGCGCTGCTCCAAATTCGAAGTCCTGGCTGGCTGCGTGTGGCGATGCCGCACAATCGCTCTCTCTCCCGAACCGGATGAAGGGATTATATTCGCGTCCCCTATGAGTGTTGCGAATCAAATGAATCCGCCGCTTCCGGATGGATACTACGGAAACACTGTAGTTCATATGGCGGCGGTGACGACTGCTGAGAAACTATCGAAGAATCCGTTGCAATACGCGGTGGAGCTGCTGAGGAAGGCGAAAAGCGAAGCATTGGATGAGTTCCTGAGATCGACGGCGGATCTGAAGATGGTGAGAGATCAGCCCCCCGGTTTCACGGCGGATGCGGCGAGGACTTATGTAATGTCGGATCTGACACATGTGGGCCTCGAGGAAGCGGACTTCGGGTGGGGCACGGCGGTGTACGGCGGGGTGGCGAAGGGTATTCAATGGACTCCTCTTGAAGTAAGTTGGTACGTACCCTTTAAAAATAAGATGGGCGAAAGTGGTACGGTGGTTCCGGTTTGCCTACCGCTGGATGCCATGGAAGTCTTCGTAAAACAGCTTCAAATGATGATAACTGCTGCTCGGAGGAGCTCAGCTTTATAAATGATATAAATGATGGGTGTTTTCTCTTTGTTAAAAAATAAATCAACGAATAATTATCTTTTTTAAAAAAAAAAAATTATAGTTTTTTAAGGTGGAAAATCCTGTATCCGATAAGAACACCCATTAATTTTAAGGTGGAATAAATTTATGTCATTATCGTGTTTATCGTGTCAACATGATAAGAATAGGAACACAAGAAGTTTCAACACTAAACTATTAATTTTGTATGTGTTCGTGTTAGATTATCGTGTCGTAACAGCCCTACACATATTATCAAGTAGTGTCATGTGAACTTTAAAAATAAATTTATATTAGAAAAAGTTATATATACTAGCCCCATCCACAAAAATAGAGGCACGTGTTTTTTCTAGCTGGCTTTCATAGTTTTTAATTTATTTTACAATCTACTTGTAATACATTGTCAAATAAATTGTAATCCAAAAATCTAATTTAAAAGCCATTATTGCAAAATGTTACTTCCTCCGGCCACCAAAAGTTGGACTTTTTTTTTTTTTGCACGCATTTCCTATCTCATAAAAGATTTTTGTTTTTTTTTCAAAAAATCATTTTAAAACTCATCATCAAAACGTATGGAAACACGTATAAAAAAAAAGTCAACTTTTGATGGACAAAAAGAGTATTAAAATCAACTAGAAAAAAACATGTGCCTCTATATCCACGAACGAAGAGAGTACTTGTTAAATTTAGTGATCTTATCTGAATTGATCTTCACAGACCTTTTTTGCACATAAATATATACACCCGCGTGTTTACAACTCAAAAGGCAAATATCAAGCCTCTGTGATGAGCATATAACTACATGATTACAGTATTATCAATAGGTCCTTCACAACTAGTAAATTAATCACGACTACAAAATTTTGTTACAGATCAACTCCCACTTAATTAAAACAGATTTGGTCACTATGTTAGAAAATTCCATGTGTGAATAAGAACAGCAGCAGCCATTTTGCAATGATCAACGACGATAGCGGTGCCTCTTGAAGTTGAAGTAAACATGCAAAATTCCTCGTTCGAAGGTACATTTGAATCCTTTCTTGTGTGAATACTCCCATTCCTTATTCACAATTCGAAATGCCTGCACATATCACAGACAAGGGTAAGTGGAATTTCCAACAAGTTTTTGTTTTTTCGTGTAAACGAAATTCACAAATAGAAATCGACAAATAATCTATAGACAACTTACTATGTCTTCGTATGGTGGACCTGCATGAAACCTGATGATGCACGTCTCACCACTATCCCCATCTTTCTCAATGGTATAGGTTGGAGCCTTTTGTTTATCGACCAGATCCGGGTAGAAAATATTGAATTTGTATCCTTGCACTATTTTTGGGGGTGGATTATCATGATCATAATGCGTCTGGTTGTATTTGTTCCACTCGTAACCCGTATGCACACGGTTGAAGTACTTAGGCTTTCTAGGGCGGTACTTATCATGCCACCAGTAAACCTGCAACAAGAGGGGCATAAATGTAATTTCATGTCAGATTGAAAATCCCCTAAAATATCAAGATAGCTCAGATAAATTGAACTTCTGTTAACTGTGACCGTACCTGAGAATCGAGGTTGATTTCATCACTAGAGCCAAACACCACATCACCTTCTTCCATTGATCCCATGGCTTTCAAGGCACTTCTCTCAAAGTTATTATCCTCTGGAGGATTCTGCCTCGAAGACATTTCTTGGACGCGGCGGTCTTCTTTTACAGCAATACGCTTCCTCTCCTGCACACACAAATGCAAACACGTTAAGCTTATATGTTACAGGTTACAGCCAGCTAGCCCGAGAGTGTATATCTAATTATCAGACTCGGATAGGACCAGAAATCCCAAAGGAAAAAAGACTAATGATAATAAAAAATTATTGTAAAACTGATCATTTGAGTGGAGAGAGAGAGAGAGACATATAAGAGAGGGGCAAACATGAGCCCCAGTCATTACATTGCAAGCATCTTCTCACTTTCTTCACACACTTTTCGGGGATACAAAGGCTTGCAGCAAAAAAAAAAAAAAAGGCAAAGTAGGAAGGACTATTTTTTACACTTCAAATATACAAATTAATAAAAAAAAGCCAAATTACCAATATAGCCTTGTCCTCTTCAGGGTCAATTGCATCTTGTTCTTCATCTTCATCATCATGCAATAGTTGTGGTGAATATGATCCAGCTGTTTCCTCTTCATCCGGGGCCTCCGCTTCTGTTACAGTTGTTGGAGATTCTGTAGCACCTGCATACTCATAGACCATTAGTCGACCATTTAGTGCCCAGAAATCTAAGGAAGCAGATAAAAAACAAAGTAATAGTAAACGACTCCAAGATTCATACCTTCCATATCATGATCAGACTCCTCCGGTTCATCAAGTTCTCGGGCAGGTTCTATCTTGATATTTTCACCCTCAGATGGGGTCTCTAGGCGTTCCAAATGCTTGCGCAGCATGTTGGCATGTATTTCCTTCAAACAAGCCTGAGATACACAGTAAGATGTCAAGACTAACTCAGATTTGACTAGATTTTCCAAATAACAGTAACATAACATAAGATAAAATTATTACTCTTGCTTTGTAAATATGGAGCCGTTTAAGAATAGCCTCCCAATATTCAACCACTTTCGCAGTCCCAGATCGCATTTGCGATTCAACCTGGGATTGCAGGGCTTCTAGTTCACTATAGGTTTTGCCCTGTAATAGACTTTTGACATCAGCTTCGATGCTCATATGAAGACCTCGTTCTTCACCGATCATCTCTGGAGGTAATTGCTCTCCCCGCACTCTGGCACGATCTAATGCATCCTTTTTCCTGGCTTCAGCTAGTTCCCACTCAGAAACTACCAAAAGCGCCTGTCATTTATTTAAGAAAGGGCGTGAAAATCCTGATATTACATTCATAATATTTATTTCGGGAATCGGAAAACCAACAAACCCCCTACTTTCAGCTTTAGACTGGGTGTCAAACATCAGAATATTCTTGGGCAGCTAAGGATGCTAATAATTGTCAACTGAGAACAATATTAACAAAATAAAAAGGAAGAGCAAACTTCAATAAAGAAGATGCAGTCGCAAAAGAAAATATCAGGTTGCATTGATAGAATTGATGTTTCACATGCTAAAGCACTTGTAAATATCAGCAGCTACATAAAATACAAAATATAAAAGCTTTGAACGATAGATTTGAATACATCAATTCTGAAGAGAAAGCCGGTGCTTCGAAGACATAGATTTAGATAAATAGTCTATGAAGAGTATTTCGATGGCGCGTGATCATAAGATGTAAATCATACACTAAACAAATATACAAGTAAATAGAAGACTCTATTTCTGTAGATAGAGAAAGAAAGCTATACCTCCCAATATCTTATATGTGTAGGAGTTGCTCTATCTAAATCAAGATACATCTTTATCTCATTACCCAGCTTTTCCATTTCTTTGACAGTCAAGCCCTAAATATAGAATATCACAGACAAACATCAAAACTGACCAGAGAAAATCCAACACATACAATTAAAAGCATACAAGGATTCTGCAGTTGAACATTAGCAGACAAAATAATGACAAGGAACAAAAATTTGATATATATTGTAATCTTTACCATAAAGACCGTATATGGTTCATTTATTTCTATCTCGAAATCATCAGAAGGATCTAAATGTTTAGTGAGAATGTCGATCGGCTTAATACGACCTTCACGCAATCGAATCTCTGATCTGACTTTGCTTTGATCAAAATGAAACTGCAAAGAAAAATTAGTAAATCAGAACTGAGTTAAGTTTTGGAAAATAAAAGCAGAGAGCCGAGCAAACCTAGTGGAATTCTATGATTTACCTCTTCTTCTTTCTTCTCCCAATCATGGAACTCGGCTCGTGCACGCTCTCTAGCCAGTAAAGCCTATAAATAGGAGAAGAGAGGAAAGTCAATATATCTGTGAAATAATGATATAGATGAATCAGACGATTAAGTCCATTATGTCAAATAATAAGAACAACTTCTATAAGTAAAGACCAGTAACTCACCATCTCTTCCTCACGTTGTGCTTTCTCAATGGCCCTTTCTTCTCTTCTTTTTTTAACTTTTTCAATCTCAGCCTACAAAAGAAGAAAACACAGATAAATAATGTCTACCAGGGTATCGATGCAAACATTGCAATGCAACTCTGAAGGGTGTAAATTAGTCTCCGTCCCGCCTGAATATGCCTAATTTTCCTTTTCAGGCTGTCCCAACAGAATATGCCGATTCCCTTTTTGAACACTATACCCCACCTCAAATCACTACATCCCACCACAAATCACTTTATCTTTACTCTCTATCATCTCAACTTATTTACTATAATAAAATACCACCACACCTAACATTTTATTAAAACGTGTGCCGAGAAAAAAAAAAACAGAGGCCTAATCAGGCTGGATGGAGGGAGTATCAAGTAAGAGACATAGTGAGACTGCAATAGGAAGACTAATGGGAGTTTTACAACTAGTAGAATATAATCTGTTCCATTAGCTCTTCAAAATATCTGGAAACCTTATGATCATATTACAGTGCAATATAAATTTTCCAGCTAAGGAAGGAACCAATCTGAAGTCAGAAGATCTCTAAGGCTGCCTATTGGAATCATTATGCCTAGGCAATATCACATTATTTTGAAGTGTAGTTGCCTCATCCTACATATAATTAGTCCATGGATATTATTCTCAGAAAAATTGATACCTTCATTTTCTACAAAAACTCCACAAAGCAAACACATAGTTACCGCTTGCCCCACTTTCAAGCAAAGGACTACATAGCAAGGATATTTTACTACATAAGAGTACGTATAAATGAATGACAGAAAAAATCTTACCTTTCTGTCCCTCTGCCTTTTCTTCTCTGCTTTTAGGGAGAACTCATCGAGTGGCACACCCTGCGACACATCCTTCTCGATCTTCTTTTTCCACACAAATCTGAAACTCAGAACAATTTAAATTCAAATTCGGTGGGATTTTAAAGCCATATGTGTTGCACCTTTCAGTGCTTTCACTAGTACAATCCTTTTAGTTATACAGGCGCTGTTACCGCCTAAAACAGGTATATCAAGATCAATGATCATTCCAAGTTCACCAGATTACATCTGTAAAATCAAATTAAACCTTTTCAATGGGTGAAATGATGTCATTCGTTGTCAATCCAATTATTGATGTCACAAGGGTGATCTAAACTTGCTTCGATTACTTTCATGCTCAACTTCAAGTATTCAATCTAGCTCTGTGTAGACCTAACTCCAAGCAGAACTCGAAGAAACTTCAAAAACAACACAATCTATGAAACTAATAATGTGCATTGCAACTCACTTTTCATTCAAATTTGAATCCCCAAAGGGGTTCGAATCGTTGGAATAACCAGAGACGTCATTGCTCTGCAACTTCAATTTCTTCGCAACTTTCATAGCCTACATTCCCAAAAAAATCAAAATGCCAATAATATAAATAATCTCACATACAACAATTGCGATAAAATTGGGGATGATACTCACCTTCTTCTGGGCCTTCTTAGCGAGATACTCAGTAATCTCATCCTCGGTAATCTTTCGCATACTCTTACTTTTACTCTTTCGCTTTGATGCCTTGTCGGAATCGGAGTCGTCATCTCGTCGCCGTTTATGCTTTGATGGCTCATCGGAATCAGAGTCGGGATAATGTTTCCGTTTACTACTCCGGCGCTCGGAATCTGAAGGTGATTCCGACGTGGAATCGTTGGAGTGTCGTCGCCGGCGTCCTGAGGGCATCTCCTTCTACTCGCGAATAGGGTTTATTTGGGTTTTGCTGAATTTGAACTATGAATCTGCCTTAATTCAATCTCAATTCAGATTTGCGTCGCACAGAATCTTGTCTGAAGAAATTATTTTGTGAATATCAACTTTACTACTGTATTATTTTTTCAAATTAAACATCACTTTTAAATCTTAACAAATTAAATCAAAACTTTTAATGTTTTGCAAATTTAACATCAACTTTAAAACTTAGCTAATTAAATTATGAAATTTCTAATTTTCGCAATGGAAAACGTCCCCAGATTTTTACTTCTTTTTTTTTTTTTATACACACATTTGTTTATTTTTGTTAAAAAAAATGGAGAAGTTATAATTGCAAAAATTTTAAATTTCATATTTTAATTCGCCAAAGTAAATTTTAAAGTTCGTCTTAAATTTTCAAAAAGTTACACATAAGTTTGTGATTCAATTTTGTCAAGATAAAAAAGTGATGTATAATTTGCAAATGTATATTTTTTTTTTTAATTACCCCCTTATTTTAGAATTTATAAGTCTTTAAAATGATTATTTTTTCAAATAATTTTAGAGAAAATTATACTCTTAAATTATTGACCTTTCAACATATATATCCTAAATTATTGATAACTATAATAAAACACACGAACTACTTAAAATATAACATGCTTCACTTTCCGGTAGCGGATATCTTTAACTTTTCTACTCCCTTGTTTTTTTCAAATTGAGTCATTTCTTTTTGGCACGAAAATTAAGAAGGGAGTGTTTAGTTGTCAAAATAAGTTTCTTAAAATAGAAATAGACCCTTCAAATTTTTATTCTTAGGGCTTGTTAAGTACGCCCTATAATGTTATCTAGGCTTAATTAAGCCTACAAAAATTATATTAACTCGACTTATAAAGCTTACTAAACAATCCCTTAAAGTTGATATCTATTTATAAAAAGTCTGCTATGGCCCACACTTTTATCTCCTCTTCTAATAAATTGTTAATTTACCCTCACTTCATTCTCAATAGCTTTATCTCTATATTTAACAAATTGGGTGAACTTTAGATATACCCAAAACAAATAAGTATATAAGTTTTATACCCACAAGTTTAAGAGTATAAGTTTTATACCCAAAATCAAATAAAAAGACAGAAATAACCTCCACCTTTACTCACATTCTAAATAAAACAAAAGGGAAAGTGGACCCCACTTTACAATTTATTCTTAACACTAAAAAAAAAATCTACCCCACTGAATCTCACTCTCTTCTCACGTCTCTCTCAATCTCTCTCCCTCTCACGATTCAATTGAAAGCGTGAACCCTAGCCCCCCTTTTTTTTTCTCAACCGTGAGGTACTATTTAGCCGGCGCCGGAGAGAAAAGAAGCAATGGCCGATTCCGAGCACCATTTGGGTAACGAAGATGAAGGCAATGAAGGTCCGTCACAGCCACGTCGCCGACTTCCGACGAGGGAAGAACGGGAAAACATTCCCGATCCGCCGGCGCCGGTTAGTAAATTTTTTAAGATTTTTTTTTAAAATTTACAGTTTTTACTTGATTTTTTAGTTTTTTTTGGTGAATTTTAAGCATGTTTATATAGTTTTATGATTTTAGAATAAAATTAGAATTATAATGTGTTTATTTCCTTCGATTTGTGGATTCAAATTTATGAATTTGTATGCATAAATCTGCAAAATCTGGAAAATAGATCTGTAGAAGATGAAGTTAAATTCCCGTCTCACGGTTTGATTTAAGGGAAACCGTGATGCCTCACGGTTTATATACATTTTAAACCGTGAGCTTTACTTTTAACGGTCACGATTTTAACCAAACCGTGAGCTCACGGTTAGATTCAAACCGTAAGCTCCACGTGGCTTAAATCGAACCGTTTAAAGTAGTCCTCACGGTTAAAATTGAATTGTAACCATGAGACCTCACGGTTTCTCTTATGTTTCAACCGTGAGAAGCTTTTTTTTATCAGAATTTGTGATTTTTTTTTAATGTTAATTAATTAATTAATTCGCGCTTTTTGTTTATTTCTTTTGCAGCCTAGGTTTAATTGGTATAGGCCACGTATGCAAGGAATTGACCAGAGGCCACCTACTCCCCAGGCTGCTCCGGGTTTCGAGCACATGGTCGGCTTTGTTACGGAGCCGGTAGCACGGGAGAGATCAATGACGCCTCCATTTCGAGAGGCTGAGGTCCACGACGAGGAGTCTTCGCACTCGTCTTATTATCGGGAGATTGAGAATATGCCACTAGATGATTGGGTGCATCCCGTGCTGCAGCATGTGCAGCCTCATCCTCACTCGATTCCCGTTCCGGAGATGCAGCAGAGGAATGCCGGTCAGTACAGCAACGCCGGTGAGTACAGTGATGCCGACTCTGACGTGGCAGGAGAGACGCCTGTGCGTCGCACTCGTGTTGGGCAACGGGATATGAGGCCATCGGCTGCTTTATAGAGCCCATTGTGCCGAATATCGTCACACCGTACTCCGGCTCGTCGATCAAGGAGATGTACAAGATATTCAGAGCAAGCGGGCCGGACTGTGTCGTCTGGAACCAGGAGGACCCACCACATAAGATGACGCAGGAATTGTTCGATCAGATTGAACACCCCGACATCATGTTCAGCGCCGAGGTACCTCACACGTCCTTATTTTGTGTTTTTATTATTTTTGATAAATTGTTGTTTATTATGTTTTCATAATAATCTGTGGATTTTAGATAATGGAGTTGTATGTGCTTTACTGGTGGAGTCGACTCCAAGACGGATTGTCTTTGTGTCCGTCTCTGAATGAGAGGCGACCGTTCTGCTTGAAATGGGCGTATATGTGAGTTTTCTTTGACATATTCAATGAATAATAATTATTATTATTCATTTTTTTGTGTATTCTCTAACTGTTAGTATATCATTTGACAGTACGATCTGAGGACAGCTTTGATGGATTTTCACAGTGGAAATCCTACGGCAATGGCAAAGTCGCAGCTGAAGTATCGTGATTACAAACTGCCAAATGATCTCGGTAACTGCTTTCACGGCATCGGGTCGTACGATCATTGGATAAACGCAACTAGTGTAAGTTCTTTCATTTTAACTTTATGTTTTGAGTACATATTATTATTAGTGCTTTATACATAAGTTTAGTAGAGTCCTCGCTTCATGTATGCAGTTTGTGTTTGTTTGCCACGTAACCGGAGACCACTGGGTTATCTGTCGGGTACTAACTGATCAGTGGACGATGGAGGTATACGACTCGCTGCTACATACGATGCCTAGTGCAACCGACAGATTTACCCGGAAGGTGCAACTCTATCCGATCATGAAATTGTGGCCCAGAGTATTACAACAAGTTGGGTATTGGGATCAACATCCGCGGCTGCAGAAGCAAACTGATTTCCTGGAGGTTGTTTGGGTTCCCCTTGAGCAACAGTACATACAGAAGGACGGTGTTTCATGCGCCCCCCTCGCTTGTATGTACATCGATCGTATCTTTGCCTTGAAGAAGCCAAGCCTTCATAGGATTGGTGTGAAGTATCTCTCCGGGTTTCGCGCTGAGGTCGGGAAACGGATATTCTCCCTATCACAACGTAGTGTAGATTTAGATTAGATTAGATAGAATTTTTCAATTAACATTTCACCTAAAATATATTTATATCAATTAAAATACAATTTTCGGGTATAATTTTGGTCTATTTATACATTTAAGGGTTGGGGTTCACGGTCACAGTGTTAACGGATAAAATATGACCTCACGGTTATGTTTTAAATCTAACCGTCATACAATATTTTAAAACATTCCAAATAATTTAGATAAAATGGCTAAAAAAATACAATAAAAAATGCAACTATAACGGTTTATTTGATTTTTAACCGTGAGCTCACGGTTAAGAATCAAAGAAACCGTGAGTGCTCACGGTTTATTTGATTTTTAACCGTGAGCCCACGGTTAATAATCAAATAAACTGTGAGCACTCACGGTTAATTGTATTTTGTCATTTTGAAATAAATTATATTTAACTGTTCACGGTTACATTTGACACGGTTACAAATCAAAGAAACCGTTAATTTTCCATAAATAAAATCTAACCGTTAATTTTCCATAAATAAAAAAAAACATCACTGAAGAATCAAAACAGAGAGAAGTGTAACAATTGTCCATAATTCTTTTAACCGCATTCAAACACTTTATGAGTTTTTAATTTAATTTAATTAACATCTCTCATTGGGCATCTAGGCCTAGTATGACCCTGTTGGTGACAAATAGTACAAGTTTTTGCCCTTCGCCGTTGCACACCATCTTCATTTGGGGGTCTATTGAGATCTTGGCCTCCGATTTGCAAAGATGCAGTGCATGTACGTCTCTTATGTCCGTATCGACCACACCGACCGCATATTTGTGGATTTCCCGGAAGATCTTCCACTGTTGATCTCGCTCTGCTCAATCGCGGTCTACCTGCTTGCCTATCAACAACAGGCGGCCGAACCACTTGAGAAGAAATGAAATCGGGCACTGTCCAAGTTTGTGGATGGGGGACCGGTTGAATGTTGGGATAATAGGTTGCCAGGAGTGTCGATTGTTTGAAATAATGGCTAACATAGTCAGTAGCATGGCCTCCAGCAAAACTGAAATATCAAACCATTAAACATAATAAATTCAAAGCATTAAACATAAGGTAATTCAAACCATTAAACATAATGAATAGTCATGAACGAAATGCATACCCAACAGCAGCACAAGCGTGATGACAAGGCATCAAGTCCAGCTCTCATTCGCGGCAGTCGCAGGTCCCGTTCTGAAGGTCCACAAGGTAATTCCTAGTGTCGCCCACGACCCTATACACGTTGGGCACCGTTGACTCTCTAACGGTGTAGTGACGGGCCCATTCTGCAGATGTAGACATCTTCAAGTACGCGTTCTCAGTCAGCTCGTGGTCCCTTGATTGGGCGTTGCGCCGGTGCTCCTCAAACCACTTCTCCACAATAATCCGATAAGCCTCAATCATGGCGCAAATGGGCAATCGTCTAGCCCACAGGAGTCTAGCATTCATCATCTCAGCAGCATTTGAAGTCATGAAACTAGTGCGTGGAACAAGGCACTTGTTACGCGCCCACCGATGCAATCCGATGTCACACAGCCTCTGGTATATTCCACCACCTTCCACACTCATGTCCATCAAGGCCTTCATATATTCTTCAAATTTAGCATCCGAGTGTGCGTATACTGCAGCTTCGAATATGTCGAGTGCGCCCCTCCGAAATCCCACAAGATTTTTCATCAGATGATGAAAGCAAAGACCATGATGCGCATGTGGGAAGACATTCCTAATGGCATTTGCGATGCTGATATGGCCGTCGGAGACTATCAGAAGGTCTTGAGGCGCTCCTAAACAATGATGCAACCTAGTAAGAAACCAAGTCCATGAATCATCGTCCTCGATCGGCCCAAATCCAATTGCAAGTGGAAATATATGCTCTTTCCCATCCTTCGTGCAAGCCACGAACAGAGTCCCCTTGTTTTTTCCTTTAAGGTGTGCCCTGTCGACTACGATAACCGAACGGAGCAAATCACTATGAAATGCTTGCAAGGACTGTCCTAGAGCGAGGAACATATAGCACAATCGATCGTCGATCGTCAATCGGGGAAGTCGATATATCGTACACAGTACCTGGATTCTTCTGCTTCAATAGATACAGATAAGATGGGAGTCTACTGTACGACTCCACAAATCCTCCATACGTCATCTCTATCGCGATGTTCCTTGCTCGCAGTGCGAAACTGTAGTCGATCTGAATGCCGTACTCAGCTCGTATTTCGTTAACCATCTCCTTCGGCTTAAGTACAACACCATCAGTGATCAATCTCCGAGCATAGAATGCTCCTAGAACATTCGCGGGCAACTGACGCGGTGTCATCCCGTCTATATCGAATAAGCATGTGTGGATGCCACGGTACGTGCCAATGCGCCATAGACCCCCAATGTGCTTTGCCTGCACCAGGTAATCACACCCCTCGTTCTTGCATCTGAACCCCACACGGTAAGTGTCCGAGTTCTCAACTCTATACTGCTGCCGGTTCTCCATTTGATGCAATCCAACTGCTACCGACAAATCATCTTTTTTCTTGAACAGGCCGCCCTCTCGCAACTGACTAGCAGAGGGCGTGCAATAATCTGGATTGATTAACCCCAGCAGCAGCGCGGTGTCTAGATGAACGTGAGGAATCAACCAATCTCGGATAGCATCCGGATCGGCCGTGCCCATGTGGTCTTCGGTAGGTTGGGACTCTGAATGAATATTACGATGCCCAATGATCCTATCAACCCATCTCGGCTCTCGGATCCATGCACCGAACTCCATGGTAAGCTTCTCGAATAAGTCAGAGAGATCTATGGCATCTCGTGCTTCCTCAGCCATATGTTGGGCGACATCATCATCCTCAACCCTCTCTTCCTCGTCTTCCTCAATCCTTTCTTTGTCCGAATGTAGAGCCTCCGACCTCGGCTCCTCGATATTCACACATGTATATACCCTAGAACCGTATGTCCTATGAGTGCTCCGGGCGATTCCCTAATCTTTGTTGACGACGAAAACAGTTGCCTTAGTGTTCTGCTCCACAATCAATCTCAACAAATCAGTGTCGGTCCTCAAAATGACCTTACTCTTCCCGTCCTCGGTATCACTCAAATAGTACAACAAATAATCAGATTCTTCACCTAGTTGTTCACGAATCGCTTGTAATAGATTCGAATATGTAATTTTGGTCGATGCCATATGCATCAAAACACGATCGCCCCCTACATAAGTGGTTCGCTCAAAATGCCCACTGTGACGAATAAATAATTTCACCCGAGACATAGCTGCAGAAAAAACGAAGAAAAAAATCAAATAAATAAAAGAAAAGAAAAAAAAAATATAATGTAACGGTTTCAACCTCTCTCACGGTTGAATGATGACGGTTAAAGCAAGTACTTAACCGTTAAAAGTAAGTTTCCACGGTTAGATAATGCTTTTAATCGTGACCCTCACGGTTAAATAATGATTTTAACCGTGAGTCTCACGGTTAAATAGTCTTTTTAACCGTCAGTCTCACGGTTAAATCATAGTTTTAACCGTGAGTATTACGGTTAAATAATTGTTCCAACCGTGGATATTTGTTTAAAACCGTTAATGGTAAATAATTTTAATAAATCTAAAATTCCTTAATTTAATCTTAATCACTATAATATCTAACAGTCTAAACCTATTAATGGAGTAATTACTTTAATATTAACGATAAATACGTTATAAACATATATTCTAACAACTATTCATATAAATTAAGTAAATAAAACATGATTTTCTACAAAAAGAAGTCAAGAAAAACTATATTTCAAATTCATACGATTTTTCCCTATTTTACACAATAAAAACATCAAAAATGAAAAATAAATCGAACATAACGAAAAATAAACCGAACATACCTTTAATATAATGAAAATATCTTCAACAATACGCCAAATACCCACAATATCTTCAAAAAATCACCAAAATCGGAGGCAAAATTTACCAAAATCGCAGGTAAAATTGAGGAGCTTCTTCTTTTTACAGTGCGAATGTCACGATTTGTTTGAATTTTGTTGTTGTTGAAGAAATATTGTTCACTTTTACTGTTATTTCAATTAATGAAATGTAACTTTTGTTCATTTGGTTGTTGGTGAATAAATGAATTTCAGAATTTATTCAATAATTTTTTTTAATTAACTCACGGTTAAAATGGGATCCTCGCGGTTTAAATTTTAATTTAACCGTGACATAAGAGGAGCCGTGAGGAACACTTACTTTTTAAGGGTAACTTTGTCTTTTCATTTGATTTTGGGTATCAAACTTATACTTTTAAAGTGATGGGTATAAAACTTATATAGTTATTTATTTTGGGTATATATAACCATTTACACTAACAACTTTATCCAACCTGGTATGGACGATCGAGGTAATAGTATATTGTGGAGTGATGGACACATTATTGGCTAAGATATGGAGTAACGTTCAAATGTACCGTTGACTTTGTAAACTTTGATTTGAGGCTGTTTTCTCACATTTGGTGCAAAAGCTATTTATGACCGATTTCCTTGAAGTAGTTGGATTCTAGAAAAAAAAAATTGGGTAAAAGAAGGAAATAAATGTAGGCAACAATCTAGTGTTGGATTTAAAGCCAGTGCACATATATGTACGTATATTCTTACTAATTAATTAGTACTGCACTTTACCTTTCTTCTTATTTTCTTGAAAGGATCTCGAACAATTCCGCAAAATTTTATAAGATTATAAAGAAGAGCTGAAGTATTACTTGAAAAGAGTATATCTATACGTTATTTCATTCTTATATTATTTTTTTTATTTTTTTCATACTGTCAATAACAAGTTTTACTACCCGTGCATGAGACTGTAATATAGTAGTATATAAAGAAAAACTTTTTTTTTTTTATGGAATTAGTTTAGATATTATGTCTAGCTTCAAAACAATTGCTATATCTCCATATGCATATTAAATTAAAAAGAGTGAAAAAGATGTCTGACTACAAGAACGTAACAAAAAAATTATTTGAAGATAAAAAGACTCATCTATTGATCGCAAAAGTAGACCTTATCTCTTGATCCGAAAAATAAAACTTATCACATACTATAATAATTCCAATTTTATTCCCACAATATATATCACCTCTACTCGGACTTAATTGGTCCAAACAATTAATATAATACTACTACGCAAATGGAAAGCTCTACCAAAACCCTAACCTTCAAAGTGTCGAGAAAAAACCCAGAGCTGATTACCCCGGCGAAGCCAACGCCTCACGAATTCAAGCTCCTCTCCGATATCGACGATCAAGAGGGCCTCCGGTTCCATATTCCGGCCATTCAATTCTACCGGAGAAGCCCCTCCGCAGAAGGGAAGGACCTGGTGAAGGTGATCCGAGACGCCATTGCCAAGGCCTTGATTTACTACTACCCTTTTGCTGGGCGGCTGAGGGAACACGCCACCAGGAAGCTGGTGGTGGAATGCACCGGGGAAGGGGTGGTGTTCATCGAGGCTAACGCTGACGTGGCACTCGAGCAGTTCGGAGACAAGCTCTATCCGCCGTTCCCATGCATGGATGAGCTGCTTTATGATGTTCCCGGCTCCACCGGGATGTTCGATTCTCCATTGATGTTGATTCAGGTCACGCGCCTCAGATGCGGCGGCTTCGTCTTCGCCCTCCGTGTCAACCACGCTCTGTGCGACGCCGCCGGGCTAGTCCAGTTCATGTCCGCGGTCGGAGAACTCGCCCGCGGCGCTAAAGCCCCTTCCGTCCCACCCGTTTGGAAACGGCACCTCCTCAGCGCGCGCAAGCCGCCGCGCGTGACGCGCAGGCACCACGAGTACGACGACGTCCCCGACACCAAGGGAACCCTAATCCCGCTCGACGACATGGCGCACCGCTCCTTCTTCTTCGGCTCCGCCGAGCTCTCCACCCTCCGCAGCTGCCTGCCTCTGCACCTGCGCGGCTGCTCCGCCTTCGAGCTCCTCACGGCCTGCCTCTGGCGCTGCCGCACCATCGCCATCTTGCCGGAACCAGAAGAAGAGGTTAGAATCATATGCATCGTGAACTCGCGGAAGCGGTTCAATCCGCCGCTGCCGGAGGGATACTACGGCAATGCTTTCGCTTTCGCCGTCGCTATGGCCGCCGCCGGCGACCTCTCGAAGAATCCACTGCCTTACGCGTTGGAGCTCGTGAGGAAGGCTAAAGCCGACGTGACGGAGGAGTATATGAAATCGGTGGCGGATCTGATGGTGATCAGGGGCCGGCCGCATTTCACGGTGGTGCGGAGCTACCTGGTGTCCGACGTCACGCAGGTGGGCTTCGGACATGTGGATTTCGGCTGGGGACAGCCGGCGTACGGTGGTCCGGCGAAGGGCGGCGTCGGCGCAATTCCCGGCATTGCGAGCTTTTTCATTCCCTTTAAGAATAACGAGGGTGAGAACGGAATAGTGGTTCCGGTGTGCTTGCCACCGAATGCCATGGAAGTGTTTGTGAAGGAGCTCGAAAGAATGTTGAAAGGTGGCGGCGATGCGGTGGTCCGCTGGAAAACCTCACTGCTCGCCGCATCGAAGCTGTGAAAGAGGCAATAATTATAGCGTTGTTCAAAGATACATGAGAAAGCAATGAATGATGTCCTTCAATTCGTTAATATTATGATATGGAACAATGTAATGTTTAAAATGTGAGTTAGTACTCTCCCTCCATCCCTGATATTAGTGTGCATATTTTCTGTTTGGGACGTCCCTGATATTAGTGTGCAATTCAAAAATAGAAAGATTCTCTAAGCAAAAATACATATTTACCCTTCCACTTTATTCTTTATTTCAATATTTACCAAACTAGGCCCACCTTTTTCCACTATCTCCACTTTTTTTCCACTATTGGTATGGGCCCCTTATTCCACTATCTCCACATTTTTTCACTTTATACTATCTTTGCCTAAAACTGCGTGCCGTTTTTCTCAGCACGCTAATATCAGGGGCGGAGGGAGTAACATATTATGCTTTTTTGCAAAAAATAATACTCCATCCGTCCCCTCCTCACATTTGGCTACATTGCCATTTTGGGCTGTCCCAGCCCATTTGGCTGGTTTCTATTTTGGGCCAGACCAAACCTAATTAGCCCCTTAACCTTACTGCTAACCCATCCATAACCCTAACCCTAAATCATTTGATACTCTCATTCTCTCTCACAACGGCTCTCTCTCATTCTCCGCTGTTTTTTTCTCTGAATCTCTCATTTTCTCCCTCCCGAAACCCCCACTCCCGACGCGGCCTCTTCCCCTTCATCTGCCCCCAGCCGGCCGATTCACCGATCTTCCGCCGTGATGAGCTTTTCTTCATCGATTCCCCCTCCCGACACCGAAACCCCCAACTCTCCTCCTCTGATAGGCTTTAGCGCCTTCGATTTCGTTCCGGAGATGGAATTAGAGGAAAAACTTCCTTTGAGCATGGCCTATGTCAGCGATTCCCCCTCCGACAAGGAATCTGACGGCGGTGGCTTAATCCCCTCGATTTGCCGGTTGAAGGTCGCTGCGGCACGTAGAAGAAGGAAGGAGGAGCGGGCTGCGCGGGAGCTTGAAGCGGAGCGGGAGATTTTCATGCACGAGCATGAGCTTAAAAGAGAGAGAATAAAGTAGATCTTGAAGGAGAGCGAGAGCTTGAAGGAAATCCACAAAATCTTCTTCCCTCGGCTATTCGCGGAACCGCCTAACTCTGTCAGATCTTTCTTGGAATTGCATGTTGGGAATATGTTCGATTTTTGTCTCTTTTTTATGCTGGAAATGATGTTGGATATGTGTTGTGTTGGATTGGTTATTGGGATGCTGCGATGATGAAATTTTGCCTGCATTTCTTGCCTCTTAATGAATTTCATTCGTAAATTCTTTGTGATGAATTGTGCATTCTGATTGGCATGTCCTTGTTTGTGTCCGAAACCCTAATTTTTTCTAATTCACTGAGTCGGTTTCCTTTAATTGGTCGTGAATTTGGGAATTTTTTGTTATGTTCTGATGGTAGATGTGTGCCAAATGATGATGTTTTTGAGTGCTATGTTGCATTGTTGTTAAAATTGGTATGAGTTGATGCCTATTAATGGGGCAAATGATGTGAATCTTCAAAAACTGTTCTCCATTAATTAACAGATCCTTGTTATATTAATTGATCTTGAGTTTGTATTTAGATGATGGGTTCTGATGTTAGTAATGTATGGCAAATGATGATGTTTTTGAAATTCATTGGTTCATGTAATTGACATATTTTGTTTGGGAGTCCATTCTTTGACAGAGCTGGTTACTTCTCATTTGTAGAGGTAATTGGTTGTCATGTGCCTGTTTTTCTGATGGTAAATGTATACCAAATGATGATGTTTTTGAAGTTTTGTCAGCATTCTTGCTTAGAGTATAAATTGATGCCTGTAAATGAGGCAAATGATGTGATTCTTCAAAAACATAAGTCCATTCATTAAGATAGCTTCAGTTTACATTCTTGCCTAACTTCTATCTACACTTAGAGTGTACACAAAATGCTGCCTTTAGAATGAAAATGTAGGCACAAAAAGATTACATCCATTGTTGGGAACAATTACTCTAGAAAGCCCAATCTATGCATCATTAGTTCAATACCTTCTACATCTCCTTCTTGTATGAGATGTTGAATGCTTTCTGTCACTACATCTAGTGTCACCTCCAAGTTCTTAGGTAGATTTCCTTGCCTAATCAATGCTTCATTCTTCATGTGAGGCTGCTTGTAGCAGTTCTGCCCTTTAACCTTCATGATCTCCACTAGAGTCTGTTGTAGGCTTAAGAAAACATTGTTAAGTGTGGCTGCAGATAGCTCTTCAAAGCTGTTTCTCACTGCAGCCACAAGATCATCAGCATTGTTGCATGTAAATTGATTTTGGAGACTTTGTATTGATACAAAGAAGCCTAAATCATTTGCATTACAGTCTGGGCTATTTGGTGGTTGTTGCATCAGATGGAGTTGAATCCATCTGCACTTGCAGCAGCCTCTCAAGCTGGATCTGCATCTGTAATGTGAGGTTTGGCTAAACAGATAGCACTCAGGCTATCACAGAACACCACAGCTTACTCTTGATGTAGACCAAGATCACCAACTAGCCCTTTCAGCCAAATTCCCTCCTTAGCAGCTTCTGTCAACGCCATATACTCTGCTTCAGTCGTAGACAAAGTAACTGTAGCCTGCAAAGTTGTCTTCCAACTAACAACAGAACCACCAAGAGTGAAAACATAGCTACTCATAGATCTCCTACTATCAACATCTCTAGCATAATCAGAATCAGAATAGCCAGCTACAGAACAGTGAGTATCACCTCCATAAATGAGACCAACGTCAGACGTACCTCAAAGATAACATAATATTCTCTTCACGGCCAGCCAGTGCTCCTTTCCAGGTTGTCCCATGAACCTGCTGACGACACTAACAGCATGTGCTATGTCTGGTCTAGTACAGATCATAGCATACATCAGACTCCCTACTGCATTGGAGTATGGAACTCGAGACATATACTCCTTCTCAGCTTCGAATTTCGGTGCATAATCAGATGACAGATGGATATTAGCAGCACTTGGAGTATCAATAGGCTTCGCTGTAGACATGCCAAATCTTGACAAAATCTTCTCAATGTAGCTCTTCTGTGACAAGAAAAGCTTCTTTTGTTCTCTTTCCCTATATATCTCCATGCCCAGAATTTTCTTCGCAGCACCCAAATCCTTCATATCAAATTCAGCATTGAGAAGAGCCTTCAACTTCTCGATATCAGACTTGGACTTCGCAGCAATTAGCATATCATCCACATACAGAACAAGATAGATCATAGAACCATCATCAGCTTTGTTATGGTACACACAACAATCATACGGGCTCCTGTTGTATCCCAGCTGGATCATGTAACTGTCAAAGCTCTTATACCACTGCCTTGGAGATTGCATCAGCCCGTATAAGGACTTCTTCAACTTGTAAACACAATCTTTCTTTCCCGGAATCTCGAACCCCTTTGGCTGAGTCATGTAGATATCATCTTCTAGCAATCTATGTAGAAAAGCCGTCTTCACATCCAGTTGCTCAAGCTCTAAATCCTGATGTGCCCCATTGCTAGTAACACTCTGATTGAAGTGTGTCTGACCACTGGTGAGAAAATCTCATTATAGTTAACCCCCTCCTTTTGCGTAAACCCTCTTGCAACTAGCCGAGCTTTGTATCTAACACCCTCATCAGCCGTGGTTCCTTCCTTCTTCTTAAAGATCCATTTACAAGTGACAATCTTCCTCTCCTTAGGCCGTTTGACCAGCTCCCACGTCAGATTCTTTGCAAGTGACTCCATCTCTTCACCCATTGCAGCGAGCCATCTAGCAGACTCACTACTTGAAACAGTTTCTTTATACGTGGATGGTTCACTTGCAAATGGTTTTTCTTCCACCTCGTCAGTGACCTGCAATGCATAGGTCACCATATCCTCAAAACCGTACCTAATGGAGGCTTCACACCTGTCCTCCTAGCTCTGTCAACAGCAATGCTTCTTAGACAAGCTTCTGGATGAACATCTGAACTAGAAGTTTTAGCAGTAGTATGTTGATCTTGATCTTCTCCACCTTGGAGTTGTGATTCACTCTCATTTTGAGTGACTTGCAGCTCCACCTGTTTATCAACACTACTAGAATTCTCTGTACCAATAGACTTCACAACAGAGTTAAGCATAGAATTTTCATCAAATACCACATTCCGACTGAGAATAACTCTATTCTCTAAAGGTGACCAGATCCTATAACCCTTAACTTTATCCCCGTAACTGACAAATACACCCTTCTTAGCTCTCGGCTCTAATTTACCCTCACTCACATGATAGTAAACAGTACAACCAAAAATTCTCAGCAAAGAATAATCTACAGGTTTATCAGACCATACCTCATAAGGTGTCTTGCAGTCAATGCCAGTGTGAGGTCCACGGTTGATCAGATAACACGCCGTGTTTACTGCTTCTACCCAAAACCTTCTAGTCAAACCAGCATGAAAGAGCATGCATCTCGCTCTTTCCAGCAGTGTCTGATTCATGCGTTCTGCCACACCATTCTGCTGCGGTGTATCTCTAATGGTGTGGTGTCGAAAAATCCCTTGATCCCTGCAGAACTCATTGAACTCAGACGAACAGAATTCCAGACCATTATCAGTTCTCAAACGCTTGATCTTCTTCTCAATTTGATTTTCCACCAAAGTCTTCCACTGCTTAAACCTCTTGAAAGCTTCACCTTTATGCTTCAGCATTATCACCCAAGTCATCCTCGAGTAGTCATCAATCATTGACACAAAGTACCTACTTCCTCCAATAGATTCAACATGGGATGGACAACAATCCATATGAATGTAGTCGAGAGTCCCCTTGGTCCGATGAACACCCTTCTTTGGAAACTTATTACGATGAAGCTTCCCAAATACACAGTGTTCGCAGAATTCCAGATTTTGCACTTTATGTCCATAAAGAAGATCACGCTTTGACATGATTTGTATCCCTCTTTCTCCCATATGACCAAGCCTCATATGCCATAGCTTTGTCATATCCTTGGTCGGAACCTCTGATGATGCAACATTAGCAGAATCTGCCACAATGGAACCTCGCAAAATGTACAAAGTTCCACATTTCAAGCCAGTCAGAACCACCTTTGAACCTTTGTAGATATGCATTACTCCACCTTTGCCTCTGAAACTGAAACCCTTACTGTCAAGAGTACTCAATGATATCAGATTCTTCGTCATCTGTGGAACATGCCTGACATTGTTCAAAGTGCAGAATACCCCATCGTGCATCCTTATCCTGATCGAGCCAATTCCAACCACCTTGCAGACAGCATTGTTGGCCATGGAAACATTGCCTCCATCTACCTGCTCGTAAGTTGTGAAATACTCCCTGTGAGGACAGAGATGGTATGATGCTCCTGAATCCAGAATCCACACATCATTGCAATGTGGTTGTACATCTGCAACTAAGACTAGATCTTCTTCTGAATTTGTATCCTCATCTTCAGCCACTGTTGCAGAACCGTTGGCGTCTTCTTTCTTGCCTGGCTTCTTCTTATTATTATTATTATTATTATTCTTATTCAGACAATCAAACTTCCAATGCCCTAGTTCTTTACAGTAGTTGCAAATGTCATCGGGCTTTGGACCTCTTGAACCCTTAGAGTTTGACTTCTTCTTTTTAAATTTCTTCTGTCCCTTGCCCGTAACAGATAGTCCTGATGCCCGATTCTCTATGGCAGAACCAGTTGCTTGTTGACGATCTTCTCTGATGTGAAGAGTAGATCGTACATCCTCCATAGTCAGTATTTCTTTCCCAGCCATAAACGACTCAACAAAGTTTTCATACGACTCCGGCAAAAAAACAAGCAGAATTAAAGCAGCATCATCATCTTCTACTTTAACATCAACATTACGCAAATCTAGCAGAATTTTATTCAATTTCTCTAGATGATCCCGAAGGGGTGTACCTTCCTGCATGCGTAATTGGAACAGACATTGCTTCAAGAGCAACTTATTGGTTAAAGACTTCGTCATGTAGAGACTCTCCAACTTCATCCAGAGGGCAGCAGTAGTCTCCTGATCAACAACTTCGATGATAACATTATCAGACAGGCACATCATGATTGTCGAGTGGGCCTTTTCTTTGAGGGTATTCCACTCTTCATCTTTCATGTCGCCCTTATTCGGATTCTTAGTAAGCGGCGCCCACAAACCCTGCTGCTTCAGCAACGATCGCATCTTGATCTGCCATAAGCCAAAGTTATTCCTCCTGTTGAATTTGTCAACCTTCACGTTCAGAGCAGACATCTTCGATCGACTCACATAAACCCTAACAGTGCAGAATTAGAACCCTAATCGAAGACCAGGCTCTAGATACAAGTTTGTTGTAACGGAATAGAGTAATTGTGAAATCGAAACAAACAGAAAGCGTAAAAGTGACACAAATTTACGTGGTTCACCAATGTTGTGTTGGCTATGTCCACGGACAAGAACGGAGAATAGTTTTATTCAGATGACGGCTTCAGGTTACAGAGATTGTGCGCCCTACTTCTATATAAATAGAGTGCACCAGATGGGCTAGGCCCAATATGATAAATTGGGCCTAATACAAGAACATAGCATACCGTCGGGCCGGGGGCGTCCCGTTTGCGTGGCGGCAAACATTACGGATTCAAGGCATACTAACAATAATTTTTACCGCGAACAAACAGATAGTCTCATGTGGAAAAGATGAAAAGATGATACAGGTATATCTTGCCAGTTGCCATCACTCCATTTATATGAGGTATTTTTGGAAGGTGTCCAAAAACAAAACCTTACAGACTTAGCTCAAAGCAGAAAATATCATCCTAATAAGACTCGGCGGTGGTGCGACATTTATTAACATTTTTTTTAAAAAATTCCAACAAGCTTTACCAATAGAATATGCATGAAAAATAAATCCCAAGGGAATTGTCCATTAAAAACAAAATTATACAAGGTTAGCTCAAAGGACTCGGGTACAGGCTTGCCCAAAGCGAAGAATTTCATAATTAAGCGAGACTCAGCGGAAGATTAGTTAGCTCCTAACACTTTTTAAATCCCAACGGGCTTTACGAATGGAATGCACGCGTGCCGTTATAATCTCGAAGGATTAAGACATCATAGAGCACAAAAGAGAAAAGGAAAATAAAATGAATGAATAATGACAAAGAATAAAAATTTTGCTAAATTATGAAACATTTATGTCAATTAAATAAATAAAAAAATTGCAGTAATTCAATGAATTTGAACTACTATCATGCTAACAAAGTGCACCAATTAACCATGAGAAAAAAAGTTAATGACTAGTCTAATATTATTAAATAATATATCGAACTGATACAGTCGGTCACAAGAGAAAGATTGACAAGTAAAACATCTAAAATGCGTTTACAAAGTTGCGTCATTAGTCAATGACTGACAAAGCTCCAAATTATATGTAACATCAATAAGTGGAAGCATACACTAGGTCAAACGATTGACATTAAAGAAGAAAATAGTTATCTAGTCAAAATGTATCAAATAATATTGGTCAACTAACTCGAAGCCAATAAGTCAATATTCAAGAAATATCGCAAGTCGCGATAATACTCACAGTTTAATTAGCAACAAAGTCGAACTTCAAAAATAATAAGCAAAAACATGCTAGTACATAGTATATGTTAGCTGACCCTTATAAACATTGAATCAGAATGGTTAGATGATTTGAAAAGATGTTGCAAGGTAGATTGAAGAGATTTTTGTATTTGGATATTGTTAGGTACTTCGCGTACCTTCATTCGTTCTATAATATTATTCACTTTTTTAATATAAAAAAAAACATTAAATCAGAATGATTCAATAAAAGTGAGCCAATAACATAATGAATCACAATGGTACACGTCGTTATGCAAGAAGCTCTAAGCTTGACTTTATGATACAATCATAATGAGGCGTATCGGTCCTACGCTCAATTTGGTAAGGGCCTACAATATAAACTGTGTTTCAATAACGTTGAACCAGTTAATAAGTCATTTCTCATTACAATAATGGTCTTATAGAAGGTACCTCTAAAATTCGGGCTCAATTGAATGTTGTTTGAAGGTCGAACGGATTAAAATTGAGAAATTGGGTTTAAATGAGCTAGCGGGCCAAGTCCCAAATAAATTTATTGACTTTCAAATTGAAATTGAGCAATTATATTTGAATTTTCAAAATGCAGCCCCCAGATTTTCTGCAACTTTGTAGTTTAACCCCAAAAGTTCACAACTTGCGCTACCCCCGAGCATGTCTGGTATACACAATATGTTCATGTTTCATAAAAACGTGTTCAATCCAAAGCACGTAATCAAAGCCGATGAAGTGATTTGAGTGCACTTTTTTTTTCATGCCGTGGGACATGTTTTCAATTGAATTTAAAAGATCATAACAAATGTATCAATTGGTATTTGCCATATTAATTTCTTACAGTAAAAAAGCAATTTAAATATGAACCATATGATTGATTCTTTGTTATTCTTTTCATATCTAATGACACGTGCACTTGATCAATTAAGATCTTTATTCATTTTCTCCGTTTTACATTTCTTATATGGTGGTAATACCAAAAAAAAAAAAAAAAAAAAAAAAAAAAAGCCAACTTTTATTATGAAAAATACTTTTTTAGCCAATTTTATTATCTATTATACTCCTATATTTCTTTTATTTATTTTTTTCCTTTTTTCCTTTTCTATTTTCTTTCCTTCCTTTTTCGTGTTATATGTTTGCTTTCTTATTCTTCCTTTTCTTACGCAACAGCCATACTACTATTACTTTCCCAATAGGAATACCAGAATCTGCCCTTCTTTAAATTAAAATCTATAACTATATATAAAAGAGTCTTGTTTTACAAAATGTAGATCACCTATTATATCTTTCTTATTTACTTAAAATTAAGGGTAATATAGTAATATATGTATTATTTAAGTTTTAAAATTATAATACTATTTAGTTATAATATATCCGTACCTCTTTTGACTTTTTTTTATTTTTATTTTTTATTTTTATTTTCTTACCTTTTGTGTATATATCCTTATTTGTGTTTTTAAATTTTCATACATCTTAATTTGGTTCATTCCTTATTAATTAATAATGACCTTGGCGTTAATTGAAATAAGTATAAATAAATTATTTAAATTAGTGTGAATTAAATTAGTGCAAAAGTAATTAAATGTATGAAAGTTCGAAGCGATTTTACTTTTTGAGTTCTTTCTTTTTAAACTTTTTTTAAAAGAAAAGAAAATAAATCATTTGTGTTTCGTTCTTTAAAATAAACTATTGGTACATTAATGAAAAATTATAATTTGACATCGATATTCTCTAAATGCGCACAAAATATTTCAACTCAGAAAGTGTTGATAGAGATTTTATTTTTCTGGAATATATTTTTCTTTTATAATTGCATAATCACAAGCTAATTGACACTCTTTTGCTAAAAAAACTATTGGTACAATAATGAAAAATTATAATTTGACATCGATATTCTCTGGATGCGCACAAGATATTTCAACTCAGAAAGTTTTGATAGAGATTTTATTTTTTGGAATATATTTTTCTTTTATAATTGCATAATCACAAGCTAATTCTTTTGCTAATAGCTTGGATTTCATATTTCAATAATTGTAAAAGTTTTGGTAGTCGTATAACACATTCTCTTTTTGATATCACACGTAAATTGAGAATATATGGAAAAGAATATCGCGAAATATGATTATATTCTATTTTTACCAAATGGTTCTTGGATATACTACATTTTAACTACGCAGAGAGAATATGTTTATTGTTAATTTTTTCCTTGATGTTTGAATTACAAACAATGTTATGCAATGTGATTTACAAAAAAAAAAAAAAAAGAAAAAAAAAAAGAAAAAAAAAAGGACAAAATATGAGTTTGCATTCTAATTTACCTAATCGGTCTAAAAAATTTATTTTAGAGATCCCAATGTTAAGGAGTGACTTGGTTCTAAAAAAAATTAGAAAGAAACATGAACTTTTTACAGAGTATTCATGTCAATATGTCAAATATTGAAACACGAAAGAAAAAAAAAATGTTTACAATAAATTAAATATTTCTAAATAATTCATGATTTATAATTTCTATATTGGGTATGAGTCTAAATTATTGGGATACTTAAATAAGAAATTAGAGACTAAATTCTTGGTACATAGGGAGTTTAAGGTATTAGTTTAGCATTAGCAACAATTTTTCTTAAAAGGTGTATCATTATATTTAAATGTCATATGTTCCTTTTATTTAAAAAAAAATCTATTATTATTATAAATGAGTGTATTCTTACAAAATATAATTTGCCTAAAAAATCCCTTTAATATAATTAATTTAAAGGTGATAATGCAATATTGCATAATTATGAATAATAATTTAGCTGAATTTAATTTATATACAAGGCATTTTAAGGGGGTGAATGACTCAATTCTAATATGGTATCAGAACTGGTCCAAAATCGATGATGGTTTGTTTGTTCACGGCGTGTTGAAGCTACTCATTTATCCCACATCAACTTGTAAAAGGTCTCAGACTCTATATATAGATTGGATGATCCATTTGTGAAGTGTTCATGTCACAAACTCAAAATCACAATAACTTTTTTCCTAAAAGAAATCCTAAAGAGCCGAGTCCAACCACTCGCCAAAAATGATTAATTAAAATGACATATTAGAAAAAGAAATTAATAGTAAAATTAGTACATAATTATTAGTGAAATGTTCAAATATGTCAATAAATAAAATATAAAGTTAAGATACCTTCATTAAAATCAAACTAATAGGACCCCAAATAACTACAAACATTTAGTATAAGTTTTTAAATCGATTAAAATATATATATATATAAAGACATTTTTTTTTAAAAAAAATTGTGCGGTTAATACCGAACCAATTGGCAACGAAGCGCAGCTCAATTGGTAAGACGTTTCCCCTCCAACCAAGAGGTCGGGAGGGTTCGAGTCACCTTGGGGGGTAAATGGGGAATCATTAATGATCCTCCTTTAAAAAAAAAAAATAATAATAAATAAATAAAAAGAGAGTACCGAACCAATTATGATGCACCACAAGAAAAACGCGTAACGACCGAATTTACAATTAAAACCCAAATAACCGCAACTGAATAGCCATATCAAAAAAACAAAATTGATGAAGAATTTTTAGTGCCATAATTATCGTGATGATTAACAATTATACTTACTATTATATAATTATCGTGATGATTATACTTACTATTTAACAATGAGAAATCAATTAAATGTATTGAATATTGTCAATGAGTAGTAGTTATTTCTTACTCTTTCGGTCGGCAACAAGTGTGTCCTATTTTTGGGCGCGAGTTTTAATAAAAAATTAGTGGGTGTTATCGTGAATGGAAAATGAGATCCATTTTTTATTGGGATTGAAGATTTGTGTTTTACTATAAAAAAAGTTAAGGTTCAATTATTAATATATATATATATTTCTTACTCTTTCGGTCGGCAACAAGGTTAAGGTTCAATTATTAATATATATATATATATATATATATATATATTTATTAAATATCGATATGTTTTTAAATTCAATTTAGCTATTGTAACTTGTTGGATTGTGTGCAACGCACGCACGTTACTAGCAAGGATTACGTGTGTTGCACGTATAGTACTATTTTTTTCATAAAGAATTATTATATATATTTGAAAACAAAACGAACCTTTAAAAGCTATAATATTATTAATGATAGATTATTAATCTATACCAATATATAAAAGAGCCTTGTTTTACAAAATGCACATCGCCTATAATATCCTTATAATATATTTCAAATTAAGGGTAATAAGGTAATGTAATATATATTATAAGTTTAGTCAGTGTATTATACGTTTAGTTTATCAAATATTGAAACTATATATAAAAGAGCTATCGTAACCTACTCTCTCTAATACCGTTCTCCGCCGCAATTCTCCAAGCTCAACTCCTCGAGTTCTGCTTGACGGAGGCGGCTCAATCCCTTTACAGCTGATGGGGACGTTATCGTCGATCTTTGATCTCGCGACGGCGAAGAGCTCCTCCGGCGAAGGCCTCGGAGGAGCTCTGTTGTTCTTGTGATTTTAGTTAATATTGTTGGTTTGGGCTGCACTCTTTTTGTATAGCATGAAGTTAATTCGTGTTTTCGGATGTAAAATTTGTGCCTATTGTATTGAGGATAATGATGTTGTGCCTTATGAATCTTATATGTGATGCCAAAATTGATAACTTCGCCATTAGTGCATATATGATGGTGAGAAAGTGAGTTGATTTGTTATACGTATAGTCCATTGTTCATGTTGAAGATTTTGGATTTTTTTAATTGATTATGAGTTAGTGTTTGTTCATTAATTCTTTTACCACCATATTCTTTTGTACCCGATAAACACAGCAAGCAGCCACGCAATTTCATAATGCAAAGAGAGTGAGAAGCATCTGATGCTTTACCATCTCAAGAGTCATCTTCAAGTCAAGGTACAAATTTTATGCTATTTTATTGGTCGTCGCAGGAATCGGTGTCTTTTTAGTCCTCCTTTTTTGCTTGGTGTTTGATTAAATTGATTAGAAACTTAATTTATTCCGAATTTTCCTTGCTATCGAGTTACTGTTATCAGTTTCCTTTCTTTCTTCTTTTTCCAAATTCATCTCGATCAATTTGTAGTTGAGATTTCTTTTGTTACTCAGTTAGAGTTGAGACTATGGCTTGTTACATTTTTTCTTTTTTCTTTTTTTTTGTTTTAATTAGTAATTTTGTAATATCCTTCGTGTTATTCTTTTCTTGAGTACTGAGATTCGTGTTCTCATTGTTGTATTTGCCAAGTAGATTAAAAAGATGAATCTTTCTACATAGGTTGAGATTGTACGTGCAAAGAGAATGATTGATCTTCCTTGAATCTTGATTGATTAATGTTGGACTTTTGATTAATTAATGTGTTGTTATTAAATTCTTTGTATGCCTTCGTCGACTGCTATTATATCCTCATTATTTTAGAGGCTAATGTCTTTTATTATTCTCGACGGATTCCCAAGAATAACTACACACTCACGGAAACCGAGGCCGATGACTAACCAAAAAATTCTGGAAAAGATAAGCATGCTATGTTTTCGATGATAGATAGTGCTCAAAGAATTTGATTTTAGTACAATACTGTTATGCTTCTCTCTCTATATGTATATTTGCAGGAAAAAAATAAACTAGGAATTTGCGGGAGGGTGGTTTATTGCGTTCTTAATTTATAGCCCCTTTCAAATTTTGAAATAGAGAAAAAATCATAGTTTTAATTTTTTTTTAATCAATTTTATAAATTATTTTTGTTAAATGTCTCTTGCATATTCTCTTTGCAATTTAGATTCGCACCTTAAGTAGAGATTTTGTTCTTTAGTTGCTCATACTTTGTTATATTATGTGCTTTGCAGAATTTGATAAGGTTAAGACAAAAATCTTGATATGTTTTCTCATTCTACTGTGGAGATTTATTTGAATGGTTGAATCAAAGCTCAAAGCCTAGCTCATACTGGTAATATCATCTTTTAATTTTTTATTGTTGCATTATTCTTAAATAACATACATTTTTATATGAGTGTTTATCCGTGTTAAGATATCAATATCATGAAATTTGTATGTTTTCTTTTCAAAATCTTTCGGCTTCATTGCTTGTCTCTATCTTATGTGCTAAATGATAGGGTATAGATTCTTTTCTTTTCATGTTTTATCAATAAGTGACTTTATTGAGACTTTATTGAGTTTAGTATGGAATTGTACATTACTTTTACCATTTTTATGGATTGCTGCAACGTGTCCCCTAAAAAAGCTCTATGATAAATTTAAAAAAAATGACTAGAAAGATAACAAATCTTGGATTGATCACACCTGATTGATTAATTGATAAGTCCGGGTCTAGACTCACGACATGCTAGCTTGGAAGGAAATACCTTAATAGCTTGATGTGTGCTAGGCTGCTAGCTCGGAATGTTGAAGTCTGTTAGGCCTACTCCTTGAACTGAGTGTGAGATCTTGCATTCACATAATCTGAAGAGCTTCAACTTTTCTAATCTCAAAGTGGCCACTAGAAACTTTACAACAGATGGTGATCTTTGAGGATTTGGCTCAGACTTTAAAGGTTAAAATTTATTAGAATTCTTTTACGGCTACAAAACGTGGGAGTGGTATGGTTATTGTAGTCAAGAAACTCCACCATGAAAGTTTTCAAGGATCGGCATTCGAAAATTGGTTGTGGAGTCCTAATGACCATGATTAAGTTGTAGTCAGAATGTTTCGCCTGATTTATTTTCCTATTAGTTAATTTGTTGCTGAATTTTGGTGATGTAGGAGGAAGTGAACTATTTCGATCAGTTTTCTCATGGTCGTTTCTTTTTCCTTTTTTTTCTGCCTTAAGGTGCAAATCAAAACATTGGGATGTAGTTATGTTCCTAAATATAGTTTTCTTCGTTGTAGGGGATCACATTTCCAATACCTTTCTTGAAATCTTTGTCTTAAGGTTGCTCTTGGGGCTGCAAAAGTAGTTTGCTCTTCCTTTACAGCATTGGAGCTAAAGTCATTAATAAGGACATCAAAATTTCTAATATGGAGTGCATATTATGCTTGACTTGGTAAACTCCTTATATGTTATTGATATTTTGCATTTTAGCCATTTTGCAGTAATGGCAATAATTCTTATGCAATCCTTTTGATTTTGTGAACTACTATATTGCTAGAAAAGGGCATGTGCCTTTCCATATCCATCGTAATTATCCTAATTAAAACACACTGAACTTTGTCATGCAGTACATGTATCTACATATTATGCTTTATGCTCTTCGGTTCATTTAGTAATTTTGTTGAGTACATTTAACTTTTAAAATCTTTCAATCTTTAATATTGTAAAAGAAAATCATTAAGTAATATTGAGAATTACTAACATATTTTTCACTATGGGTGTGTTCTCTTTGTTGAAAAAGAAAATGAGGGATAAGAGAAAGGCAGAAAATATTATCCTACAATGTGGTCTCCATTTTGTCTTATCTCGTGATTCTATGATGGAAAATAAACTTGACATATGGGAAAATATTATCACTCCAAGTTGGGATGGAAATATTATATATGTTTTGAGTGAAAAGGGCTGCCCGGGAAAAATTTTCCTCCTGCTCGGGGAAAATTTTATGCCATATGAACGAGTGAAAAAACACAACCTATGTATATTATTTATCTAATTTCTCATACCTTTAGATTTTATCTGCCAATACTATTTTTTTAACTATTACAACAAAATTTGAACTCAAATTATAATGAGTCAATTTAGTTTATTAGAGTACAATACTGCTTTTATAATTATTAAAATAAAATAGGGGTGATTAGCATAATTTAGCGAATTTTATTAGGGTAATTCATTAACCATTCTACATTTGAGGCTGAAACTTAACAAGATTATTAATTTTTTTGTTGCTATTTTTTATGGATTTTCTCAAGACCTACAACCACTTATAGCTCATTAAAGTTTCAGCTGGTGAATTATGTGGCGCTATCAACTTCTACTTGATATTTTCATCATGTTTGTACTAAAAATCATATATATGTCTAGAGAAGTAATCTTATTATAAAGAGGAAATCAATCTCTTCGCAGAAAGAACAATGTTACGGAGTATTATTTTTTATATTTCAAGCTTACAGAATTCAAATTGTGTCGTAGTAAGTGATTTGAAGAATATTTTAGTTAGATTTTTTATGGTACATTGAGAAAGTAGAGATCATTAGTGGTAATCATATGATTTTAGTTATATAATTATATTTATGAATGAATGATATGTTTTTTGTATGTCTATTATATCCTTGTCACTTGCCAACCCAGGTTAAGTAGAAATTTGAATTCAATCAAGTTAAATGAAGACTACCGAGAGTACGTAAACGTGCAACGCACGTTACACTTGCTAGTAAATAAAAGTGAAGTTTTTTGAACCGAGTATAATTTTTTTTCCTTTTTCCTTTATAATTTCTTTCTTTTCTTTTTTAATTCTTTTGAATATGGGGGCCTATGTCGCCGACGGGGTAGGGGGTTGGAGGGGTGTGAAATAAACATAGCAATTTTTGTATTTTTTATTTATTCTTTTTAGTATTTTTCTGAACGTAAATAAAAATGGAAATGAAAGTTAAAGTGAAAATAAATTAAATGGGATAATAAAGGGTGTTTTAGACAATAATCATCTGAAGTGGCTATAAAAGTCCTTTTCTGTCATACTGGCTATAAAAATATTTCTATTATCTATACTGACTATTTTAATATATGCCCCTTTCTTATGTATAAATAGTTCAAAATTTCCGCTGATGTGAAAGTTACATGCATAGTCTATCTCTAATTAATATAGGTTGTACTTTATTCGAACATACTCCCTCCGTCCCGTCAAAATGGCTCTGTTTCTTGAATATATGTGAGGTATAAAATATAGAAACAGGGTCATTTCGACAGGACAGAAGTAGTAGTAAATTCATTATACCACCACTACTGAAGCTACACTTAACTGTTAATTCACATCTATAATGTACTCTTATTCTAGTATTAGCCAAGCTAAAGTATGTATGAATTCAATATCTACCCAGCAGCTAGTACATTCGCAACTATATTTATTAATTGGACAAATAATTCATTTTAATTGTTTGGTTATTTAACTCTCTTGCGCTTCATGAGAATGGTTATACTCAAAAAAAAAATTGTGTCTCATCGTCCGTCGCTACAAAAAGAATTCATTATAGGACACTCATGAAAGTTCTATTAACTACTCCTCTGTTCCAAATAACTTCTTGGTTTTATGGGCACAATTAAAGAAATTGTGTAAATTGTGTAAAAGTGGTAAGGACTACATCTTTTAAAGAGTTTACTATAGAAATAAGACATTATCTATGAGACATTCCAATCAGGAAATAAAGTGAGAGAGAGTATTATAATAGGTTACTTTGGATTAAGATCTTCTATTGTCTAATGATGTGACATACTCGATTGCACTGTTAGTTGATTGTCATGTATCATCAATATTTCCAAAACCACTCATTTTTCATTCTCATTTTTCCACAATAATCAATTGGATTGTTGTTTGTGGCCATCGAGTCGATGTGTGTCACACCCCACCGCGCTTACGGCTCTCTACCCCAACCCAAATTGCTCTCCTCGTTTTTTTTTTTTTTTTTTTTTTTTTTTGGGAGAGCGGAGCAGTCAAAGAATGAAATAGAAGTTCTAGAATGTATATTCCTCACAATTGCTCTTTGTAACTCGCTATATTTATATTTGTTAGTTTGTTCACTCGGCTACCTGCTCGAACTCTTACTATTATCTAAACCTTTTTCTTTTTGATTCTGATTTTTGTAGGGCCGGTGCTGATGTTGCCTACGAGTAGGAGAAGTTCGAATCCGTTCCGCATTTCCTTTTGAAGGGGCCAAAAAAATGTCTCCACCTGCTGCCAACAGCTTTCTTCGGAAATTATTGTTGGTTTTGGAAACATTAAGGACATACAACAATCACCTAACGGTGCAATAGGATATGTCACACCGTTAAGCAATAGGGGATCTCAATCCAGACACTTTTTGTGTATAGAACATATACAAGTGTGTCTTGTTATCACGCATTACAACATGTCTATTAGGACTCTTGCAAGTGTTCTATTCTACGACGGTTATTTTATCATGCTCACAAGTCCTATTAGAGAGCATTTATTGGTGGAGCAGGTTGAGTCTAAGTCAAAGTTTGTGCAAATCATGTGTTCAATTATTTTCCACAACCCTCCGTCCCCTAATAAGTGTCCCGATTATTTAATTTTTTTATCCCCAATTAAATGTCCTATCACATGTTTCTAGACAAAAAATAATATAAACTACCACATTTACCCCTGTAATCATTAAAAACACCTTACTTTCTCAGTGTTCTATGTAATGATAAGGGGCAAATTGAGTAAATTTACATGCTTCCTTGGTTTATGTATTTTTTCAAGTGAAAACTTTTATTAAGGAACTGAGGGAGTACTTTTTTTTTTTTTTTTCTCGTTGTCCTAGTTTTTAGGACACATAAGAGAGTGCATCCCAATAAAATAATAATAGGCACTCTTCTAATATGAGTACTATAGTAAAACCCTACCATAAAAATATATACATAAAAATGAAACCCTACAAAAAAAAAACTAAACCTATCAAAATAAATTAAACCCCAAATGGAAAAGATTAATGATGTAGCACTGCCACATAAGCGGTGGGCACATTAAGTGTACCCACCGTAGGTAGGAGAGCATTTATGTGACTGTTCAATCAATATTATTTTCACTATAATTATAAATTTTTTTATGGAAAGATAAAAATGCCATAATATCTCAATTATAGATTTATCAATTCTAAATCTAACTAGTAAATTAAAAATGGATTATAATGAGCATAGCTAATAATTATAAAAGGCATAAAAGAAAAATAAATAAATAAATAAATAACATTAAATTAATGCACGACTGAAACACAAATTTTGGACAAATGTTCATTTGATTCTAGCTAGCAAACCAAACTCCAACAATTTAATGCACGACTGAAACACAAATTTTGGACAAATGTGCAAATAAATTTAATTTTGGATGTATGACTAATACCTAATTAACAAGTCCAACTTTGTTCCAACCCTATATATATAACTTGTACACACACTCAGTCTCTACAATATACACAAATGGGCAGCCCTAATAACAAAACACTAACCTTCAAAGTGGCAAGAAAAAGTCCGGAGCTTATCGCTCCGGCAAAGCCAACGCCTCATGAATTCAAATTCCTCTCCGACATCGATGATCAACAGAGCCTTCGTCTCCAAATTCCGATGATTCAGTTCTACAGGAGAGACCCATCCGTGAAAGGGAAGGACCAAGTGAAAGTGATCAGAGACGCCATTGCCAAGGCCCTCGTTTTCTACTACCCATTTGCTGGGCGGCTGAGGGAACGCGCTACGAGTAAGCTGGTGGTGGAGTGCACCGGAGAAGGGGTGGTGTTCATCGAGGCCGATGCTGACGTGGCACTCGAGCAGTTCGGAGACGAACTCTATCCGCCATTCCCGTGCCTGGAAGAGCTACTTTATGACGTCCCAGGCACTTCCGGAATCATCAATTGTCCTTTGTTGCTTATTCAGGTAATTGTCATATATATATATATATATAGGGATACACTTGGGTCAGCTAGAGGCACCGTGCGGCTGGCTAAAACACTGACACTTTTATTCGTATAGATTAGCACTTTTCTGTATAAAGATTGACACTTTTAAAAATTGGCATTTTATTCGTAAAATAATTATGTTAAAGATTGACACTTTTATTCGTATAGATTAACACTTTTCTGTATAAAGATTGTTACTTTGACCCGGCCACACTATGTGACCGACCTCACCCAAGTTTTTGTCATATATATATATATAGTCTTTTGAGTTTTTAATTTATATATATCGAAATGAAATGAATGTGTTCTCTTTGATGGAAAGAGATTGAAAATGAATATTTTTTCTATCATTTTCCACTATTTTTACTTGTATTTTATGATAGATTATTTAACCTGATCAAGCTAGATAGGAAAAAATTTCTTAAGACAATCATTTTAACTTTTATATTTTATGCACAAATTTCCTTTTTTTGAACGTCCCGAATGCGCTTTTCATTTTTAAATATACCAAACCACATACAAATCACCATACCCTAATACAAATAACTTTTATTTTTGTTGTTCATTATCCCAACTTATTTCCAACGTATAATACAATATCACCTGACCTTTTACCAAAATCCGCAGTGATAAAAATTGTTTGTACTCTTTTGAGACAGATGGAGTAGTATTTTCCTATGAATTTGAAATGATAATATTTTCATATATGTTTTGCACCTTAAAAAATTTAAGATAAAACAAATAGAGATCAAATTATGAAATAAAAATTCACATCCTTTTCCAAGATGAACACACCCATCATATATATAAATTCAAATCATAATTAATACTACACTTATTTAAACTGAAATTAATTAATTGTATTAAATAAATGGAGCATGCAGGTGACGCGGCTGAGATGCGGTGGCTTTGTCTTCGCCGTCCGCCTCAATCATACAATTAGCGACGCCGCGGGGTTGGCCCAATTCCTGTCGGCCGTCGCCGAGCTTGCCCGCGGAGCCGAAGCCCCCACGTTTCTACCTGTTTGGCGGAGGGAACTCCTAAGCGCTCGCGATCCGCCGCGCGTGACATGCACGCACCACGAATTCGGCGTCGTCTCCGGCGCTACTTTTACCCCACCCGCCAACATGGTCGAGCGCGGCTTCTTCTTCAGCCCCGCCGACATCGCCGCCCTCCGCAGCACCCTACCGCCGCACCTCCGCCTTCCAGATCGCGGTCGCCTGCGCATGGCGGTGCCGGGTGATCGCCCTCTCTCCGGACCCCAGCGAAGAGATCAGGATCTCGTGCATAGTGAACTGCCGGAATCGATTCGATCCGCCGCTGCCGGAGGGATACTACGGCAACGCCATGGTCAACCCCGCCGCCGTCGCCGCGGCAGGGAGATTGTGCGCGAGCCCGTTGGAGTACGCGGTGGAGCTGGTGCGGAGCGCGAAATCGCAGGCGACGGAGGAGTACGTGAAATCGGTGGCGGATCTGATGGTGATGAGGGGGAGGCCGCTCTTCAAAGCGGCGGGGACTTTTCTAGTGTCCGACGTGACGCGTGCGGGTTTTGAGCAGGTGGACTTCGGGTGGGGCGAGGCGGCGTACGGTGGGCCGGCTGGATGCGGCATTGACCTGGCTCCTGGAGTAGCGAGTTTTGTTATATCGTTTAAGAATAGAAAGGGTGAGAACGGGATTGTGGTCCCCATGTGTTTACCGGAAAACGCCATGGAAATATTTATAGATGAGCTTGACATGGCCACGGCGGCTGCTCGGAAAAGCTTAATAATTAGAGCATCAGCGTTGTGAAAACTAAGCGGCCACCTTGATTGATTCTGTGACTTCACAGTGGTATACTTCCGATTGGAATAAATTGTTCCCTTTTGGAAAGAATAATTGGTATAGAGGATACAATAATGCATAATGTAATATAGTGAAGGAAAACGTTAGTAAAAGACCAAAAACAACCGAATTCGAAATATGGTGTTAATATTTAGTTATATTTTATATCTAGTGGCGTTGTCATATCAAAGCGTTTGTAGTCCAACGGTTAGGATAATTGCCTTCCAAGCAATAGACCCGGGTTCGACTCCCGGCAAACGCATTTAATTTCTACTTTTTTCCATGCTCTTATTTTAATTTTTAACTTTAATATTTTTGTCCGTTGCTGCGGCCATTGCGGGTTCTCTAACCAACCATAATAAATACTCCCTCCGACTCAAGATTCGTGAGACCTTTCTTTTTTGCATTTTCGGCATGTATTTTCACGCTTCTCGTTTATGAGTTTTAAAATAAATTTTTGAGGTATTTTTCTTTTTACGGGATACTATGAATCTTGAGCCGGAGGGAGTAACCATTTATAAATATATTTTTTTTAATAATTATATTCCTTAATTTTGAATTTATCAACTTTAATATAATTAAATAAAATTAAACTCTAAAAAAATAATTATAAACATTAATTGGATATGTGAGCTCTAAAAAATAATTGTAAAATTAAACTAAATTATTATAAATTAAAATTATTAACGAATTATGCATAAAATTATTAAAAATTAAAATTTAATATACGATTCTAACATAAAAATAGTGACAAAGAATTTCAAGTACATGACCACTGCCCCCGGTTTCATTCTACCACTATAGGAAAGACAAAATCAATATCATCGTCTATGCTAGCACAATAACAAATAACCGCTTTTTTAATTAAAGTCAATGGTAATACAGTAAAACCTCTATAAATTAATAACCTTTTTAAAATAATAAAATTTTCTGGTCCCAACTTGGGCTTTTGTAAAAAATCATCGAATTCGATAAGATAATAAAATAATAGTTTTTCGGAAAATCCCTTTATAAATATTAGGTCCCATTAAAACTCTAAATTAATAATTCATAAATATACAATTATAAATATCATAGTAATTTGCTAAAATATGAATTTAATGTTACTTGGTGTCTTGAGAGTGTTTGATATTATACGTTGACTAACTTTTGAACGATATTTTTTATCAACTCACTCTTGTAAATATTTTTGAGTGCATAGGGGATGATCTCTCTTATACTCACATAATATTTTACGTATTTGATCATTCATGGATGATTTTGCGATGTCTTTTAGATGAGAAAACATGGTTGAGTGTTATGAATTATTTTATTTATATATTACTGTTTCATTCATCATTCATGAATGTCTTTAATTGGCTATAATAGTTATTTTTAAGTGCAACGAATTAATATATACATGTATATTTAAGTAATTCCAATGAATATGCATACATTGAATTGATAAAGTATATGAATATATTTAATTAGTTACAAATAATTAGTTGATGCATGAATATAATCAATAAAACATATATGAATTCATTTATTTTCAATACATTTGTACTAAATTTGTTGAATTTAAAAAAGTGTCTTTTTTAATTAATAAAATATTAATTTATCGATATATTAATATCTCTAAATTAATAATAAAACAATATTCATCTAAACACAATAGAAAAAAAAATAGGAACCGGGCCCAGTATTCTAGAATTTGGAGAATAACTCTTCAAAAAGGATTCAATTAAGGTGAATATGAGACGCCTCCGATATATATTAAGATATTAATATTGAAAAGAAATGTATAAAGTGAGTAAGTTTTGGAAAACTATGTGCTAATTTACTAAAATTCGTAATCATTATTTTATCACACAAGTGGCGTGCAGTTATTGAAGAATAAGGTGCCATAATTATAGTTCCTTCAAGAAAACTCCACTATCTCCCATATATTGATATTACTCCTACTATACAACTATATATAATACCTCAGCAAATTAATAAATAGGTAGAGAGAGAAATTGGCTATAATTAAAGGGGAAGAAAATGGCGAAATCAAGGTCGGTAGGGATAGCAATGGACTATTCAGCAACGAGCAAAATAGGTCTGAATTGGGCGATTGATAACCTGCAGGTTGGAGAAGGAGATGAGATCATCATAATTCACGTTGCTTCACCTAAAGCTGATCCCACTACTAAACAGCTTTTTCAAGATACGGGCTCACGTACGTATACGTATATATCTTTCTTTTTCTTTTCTTTTTTTCTTTCTTTTTTTTCTTTCTACTGTATTAATTAACATCTTCATTATTTAAATTTGGTTGGATTTTGCAGCGTTGATACCTTTGATAGAATTGAGAGAAATTAACGTAGCCAAACAATATGGCCTCACCCCTGACCCTGAGGTTCTTCATATGCTAGATACTGTCTCCAAAACCAAACGGGTCTCTCTCTCTCTCTCTCTCATACTCTCTCTCTCTCTCTCTCTCTGAGAAATATATACATATATGTTTGAATATAATACTAGTATATATATATATATATATATGTACAGGTGAAGGTGGTGGCGAAGGTGTACTGGGGGGACCCACGGGAGAAGTTGTGCGACGCTGTAGAGCAACTCAAGCTCGACTCTCTTGTGGTTGGAAGCAGGGGTTTAGGAGCTATTAAGAGGTCATTTCTTTATTCATCTTATCTAATTATTTTCTTATCTATTTTCTTTTGTGTTAATAATAAATATCCCTGACCCTGAAAATAAATAGATAGAGTTTTTCTATTTCAGTACTTAGGAGTAGGTGTTTACGGTTCCAATTTGAACCGGAATTGAACCATTGGTGCTCACGGTTTCGGTTCTGATTCCAGTTCCGAATTGGCGGTTACATTTTCGATTTCGGTTTGAAATGCCAGTTTACCATTCCAAAACACCGTTTTGCTTTATTTTATTTTATTTTAATTGTGATGTGCGATTTTCTTCGACTCGTTGATTAATCTGTTCTTCAATGAACTTTTATAAAATGCTATTCAATTAGAATACTATATCCTATAAATAATTATAGACAAAATAAGCATCAAAATTATAAAAATTATTGTTTAGGAACGTTATGAAAATTCTGGCAATTAATATTTTTATTTTTATTTTTCTTCACTTTTATTATTTAATTCATTCTTTTAAGCATTAAAATGATATTTAAAAATAATACAACACAGAATAATTACTTTGAAATTTAAAAGAAAATGAAATAAATTGGAGGATCGTAGGCTAGCGGTCACAACGGTTCATCTCCCGGTTTCAAATCGACGGTTCCGGTTTCGATTTCAAAATTGATGGTTGCGATTCGGTTTTTCGGTCCCCACGCCGATTCTTTTGAACACTTATAAGTACTTGTGCTAAAGTCCCCAGCATCTGAACTGGTCTCTGATATGGACTATAAATTTTCCGGGAGGCTTGATTTGCAGTTTTTGGCCTGCTAAAATATTGGGTTGGGCCTATATTATTTAAATTCACAACTTTTCTAATATACGGAGTACATGCATTCCACATAACATTAATTTAACTAGTTTCGTAATTCGCTTATTTGAAACCAACAAGGTGATTTTATTTTTCTTCAATCCGTTTTCATATCTGCATTAAATTTAATTTTGATTTAGATTTTATTGTATTAAATCACTTGTTAATTACTGTGATCAGGGTGTTACTTGGTAGTGTGAGCAACTACGTGGTGCAAAATGCAAGTTGTCCAGTTACGGTCGTGAAGGGGAACAAGGCTTAAGATATGAAATTGGGTTGATATTAATACTTTTTCTTAATTATTGTTGTGTGCCTATGTATTTTATTTTATTCAATTTTCATCTTAAGGCTGTGTTCTCTATGATGGAAAATTATTATGGAAAAAGAAGAGAAAAGGGAATAATCACCCTTTAAATTTTCCACATTTTTCCACATTTTCCCACTTCCTTATCTATAATGAAGAATTTTAATCTTTGTTCAATGGAAAATATTATCCCACCAACATGGAGTGAAAATATTTTTCTTCCATTAGAGTGAAAAGGAAGGAGGAAAAGGAGTAGAAGGTGGGAAAAAGGTGGGAAAATGTGGAAATTTTAAAGGGTGATTCTTCTCTTTTCTCATGATAATTTTCTATCATAGAGAACACCCCTAAGTGAAATTGGCTTGATATTAATACTTTTCATTATTGTTGTTGTATGTTTCAAGGAATTTCAAACGTATAATGATATGGATTTGATATGATGCTTCCTAAAATTAATTAAGGAATACTCGGTTTAAAAAGTTGGGATTTCCTAATGTACGTTAATTTTTGCTTTTAAATGCGACGAGTGAGAGATGTAAAATAGATATATCATATGTGGATTGAACCATAATATATTGTGATGACCGGTCTTCCTATATTTGCCTGTTCTTGTTCTCTGAGTAGTCGAGTAACGAATTTTTCTTTGATTTTATATAGAAAGGTAAGTTTGGGTCGAAAAATTCTAGCCCAAAATATAAATAGTCCGAATACATCTAACCGAAAAAATCCGAACCCGATAGGGCTAGACCGAAAAGTTGGTGGATTGGCCTTATGTCAAATTTCATATGTTGTTTCATTAGTTTGGCTTATAAATTTGATATAAGGCCGTGTTTTGGATTATAACCGAATATGTAATAGTTTTTTTTTTTATTAAAACTTTAATCATCATCTTTAATTTAATTTTGTATGTTTTTGCTCTAACACTATGAAAAAATTATACTACACTTAATATTTAGGAACAATGCTTGTTGAATTTTAATATTTAAGAAGTTATTTATTGGGTTTTATACAAATAGGTATTAAAATGATACTCATTTTTGAGTCATACACAAAGTTAATAAATATATTGAATTGAAAAATTAAACATGGCATATTTTTTGACACAAGAATATAATAATCATCGAATTTCATACGTGTTAAAAAAAAAATCCAAAACTATCATGGCTTAACGGACTAGCCAAAAAAAAATAGCCCAACTTGTGTGGACCAAAAATAGTCTGAACTCGATAAGGTTGGCCATTGGCCCGAAAATTGAGTGAGTTATCCGACATCCGTAATTTTATACTCTCTCCGTCCCCTAATAAAAGTTTCTTCCCATCTAATGAGTGGGGACTTTTATTAAGGGACGGAGGGAGTATATAAAAGAAACAAAAAAAAAATGATGTCACACATGCAATGCGTGGGATGCATATGCTATATATACTTCATAGTACTATTTATTATGGGATACGAGGTCGGGAGGCTTGATTACAAAAAATATCTCACCCCTAATTTCATTTACACCACAAACTCTACCTAGCTAACTAGTAGTGTTACTATACATTTATTCTCCTCCACCGACCAACTTTAGTGGGGGCGAGCAATACAATTAACCATCCCTAGCTAGGCCTATCATCACATCATTACTAAAATTCATTTTATTCCATTTCAATAAATAAAAACAATCAAACGTCTATCCAATAATAATCAAGCTACACGAAAATGGCATCAACCCTAAATTTCACAGTGACAAGGCAAACTCTAGAGCTGATCGCACCGGCGAAGGCCACGCCCCGTGAATTCGAGCCCCTCTCCGATATAGACGATCAAGAGTCCCTCCGTTTCCACGCGGTGCTCGTACAGTTCCGGAGAAACCATAGTATGGACGGGACGGACCCTGTCGAGGTGATCCGTCCCGCCATTGCTAAGGCCTTGGTTTCCTACTACCCTCTTGCCGGCCGCTTGAGGTGGTGCGGGCCCCACAAGCTGGCCGTCGATTGCACCGGCGAAGGGGTGGCCTTCGCCGGAGCAAGTGCTGATGTGTCGCTCGACCAGTTTGGTCACATTCTTTGTCCGCCCTTTCCGAACGTGGAGGAGCTCGTGTGTCCTGTTCTGACCTCCCAAGGTCTGATCGATTCTCCTTTGCTGCATATTCAGGTATCTAGTTATTCTATCTATCTACTCAAAATATATATACTAGTAATAGTACTCAATCCGTACTATAAATTGAGTTTGATGCTTTTTTTTATGTGTTTATATTAGCCTAGCGGTAGAAGGTTAAGGTTTCCAATTCCATGGTTCAGACTTTAAATTTCTTGTTAATTATGTTTTAAAAAAATTGAGTTGTGTGGGTTGGACATGGATGTTAAAAATTAAATTGTTTATAGGTCAAGTACTTTTCCATGAATATTTTTTATTGTCATATTATAAGTTTAAAAAATATAAATTTGAAATAAATAGTGTGATGTAAAAACATCAATTAATACGTGCTATAAGAACATTGAGTGATGCTCTCATACCCACGGTATGCATGTTTAATATGATTACGGTTGATGTGACAATATTATATTTAAGGAAGGAATTGGTAATTAAATTATTAATATCTTATAAAAATAAATTTTATCAAAAATAACTAAACTTTAATAAAATTAATTAAACCCTAAAGAGAAATATTATTGACGAGGCAGTGACACATTAGCTGTGGACACATTAAGTGTGTCTATGGTGGGTAAGGGAACATTTCTATAAGAACAACAATCAATAGTAGTAAAATTAAAATATTCCAAAATACAAGAAATTTAATTTATTTTTGTAAGAAAATAATGAAAAAAGAAACATTGAAACGAACTTCAACAGGTCACACGTTTAAAATGTGAGGGATTTATCTTCACCATCCGCCTCAACCACACCATGTGCGACGTTCCCGGCCTCGTCCAGTTCTTGTCGGCGGTCGGCGAACTCGCCCGCGGCGCCGGAGCACCTTCCGTCCCTCCCGTCTGGCAAAGGCACCTCCTCACCGCTCGTCGCCCACCGCGCGTACCGCACACGCACGCGGCGGCGCATGAGACCGACCCCAGTAAGCAGGTGGAGCGGTCCTTCTTACTCACCGCCGGCGACATATCCGCCCTCCGCCGATCCCTACCCCCGCACGCGCGCGGCTGCACCAAGTTCGAGCTCGTCGTCGCCTGTGTGTGGCGGTGCCGGACAATCGCCCTCGCCCCGATCCCCGACGAGGAGATCCGGCTCTCTCTCTTCGTCAACATGCGGAAGCGGCTCAACCCGCCGCTGCCGGAGGGGTACTACGGCAACGCTGCGATTTGGCCTACGGCGGTCACCACGGCGGCGGAACTGCGGAATAATTCGTTGGATTTCGCGGTGGGGCTGGTGAGGAAGATTAAATCGGATGCGACGGAGGAGCATATGAAATCGGTGGTGGATATGGATCTGACGGGTAGGGGTGGGCCCAATGTGGCGGACTCGAGGAGCTATGTGGTGACCGATCACACGCATAGTGGTTTGAGAGATGTTTGACTACGGGTGGGCCACGGCGGCGTACGGCGGCTCGGCGACGGTGGGGATCGAGACAGCCCCCGGCTTGCTGAGCACGGTGACGTCGTTTGAGAAGAGAAACGGTGAGGGCGGCTTAGCGGTGTCGATTTGCTTGCCCCCGATTGCCATGGAAGTATTCGCTGAGGAGCTTCAGAAGATGATTGTGAAAGCTTCAAGTTTTACTGCATCGGCACTATGAAGATACTTGTTAGGTAGTTTTTTTGCGCAGTGTTCGCAATTTCTGTTAAAATAGTTAAATATTAATTAAGAAATAAATTTGATGTGAAGCGTTTGTAGTCCAACGGTTAGGATAATTGCCTTCCAAGCAATAGACCCGGGTTCGACTCCCGGCAAACGCAATTTTTCACCTACACTTTTTTTTTGTTTTTTACTTTTGGTTTTTTATAGTGCGTATTCGAAGGTTGAGTAGATTAATCCGAATAAACCTAAGAAAAAAAATCACGGCATCAAAGTTGAAAAACAGATTATGAAAGACAGATTTCAATCATTTTCTTATCCCTTAATTTTCTTTTTCATAAAAAAGACCACACCCTAAAAAAATATTTTTGTAATTCAAATTGTATATTCAAGTAGCTAGATGTTGACTACATTATACAATATACAAGGGTTTCGAATTGGTAAATGAAACAAAATTTTATATAATAGCCAAAAAAATTACAACTCTTACGGTAAATAAACCAGAATATAACTGACAATAAAAAAAATGATAAAAATAACCTAATTAATAGCTCACATTAGACATCCTCACACACATGACACAACCCATAATTAAGCTACCAAAGAAAAACAAAAAGAGATTCCCGAGCCAAATTAATTAATTGTAATCTCTCCGTTAATCATTCTTAGCACACTCCATTAATCATCTTTCTGTCCGCAACAAATTTCTTCCAAGTCGCCGCAATCTCCCTCTGCACCTCGATCGTTGTTTTCTTAACCATAGGCGGGTGGTGGTGATGGTGGTTCTCCTCCACGGCCACCGTTGCCGTGGCGGCAACGAGCTTTGCCGTGACCCTAGCCGGGAGCGTGTCGAGCTCGTGCATAACTTTCTCGATATCCATGACGAGCCTCTCCGCGAGGGTTCTGGAGAAGTCCTCGCGGACAACGACGCGCAGCACGGTCACGTGCTGTGCGTCGGCCGGCATAGTGTAGGCGGGGACGATCCACCCGAAGCGGCGCAGCATTCCGGAGATCTCGAACTCGGTGTGGCGGCTGCTGTCCTTGAGGCTGAACGCCACCAAGGGGACGCCCTTGTCTTTCGACACGATGTTGAACCGGCCGGTCCGCTCCAGGCCTTCCTTTAGCACCATGGCATTTTCTTGGCAATTTTCCATTACATTACGGTAGCCCTGCATTAATTGAAAAATACATTAATACAAAATTCCAAAATTTTCTACTGTATTATATGTGTGTGATGTCATACCTCACTGCCTAAGCGAATAAGTTGGTAATATTGAGCAATAACTTGACTTGAACCTGCATAAATGATAAGACAGCGAAGCGCGGCTTAATCGGTAAGTTCCAACCAAGAAGTCAAGATTTCGAGTCATTTAGTGAAAAAAGAAAAAATACCTTTGGAAAAATTGAGAGTAAAAGTGGGTTGATCAGCTCCAAGATAATTAATATGGAAAATAAGCTCTTCAGGCAAATCTTGTTTGCTCCTCCAAATGGCCCACCCAATTCCTGCATAAACAAGCCCATATTTGTGGCCACTCACGTTGATACTCTTCACCAACGGTAATCTAAAGTCCCATTCCAATTCTGGGTACAAAAATGGTGCAATGAATCCACCACTAGCTGCATCCACGTGGATCGGCGTGTCCCATCTGCATCCGCACATAAAATATAAATCACAATAAGTACAGGAAAAGAAATTGAAGTACCCTAACCCGGATATCAAAATTTGTAAGAATATGATATTTATTATAGTTACTAACCCGGTTTGTTTGTTCTTCTCAACTAAGAGGTCGTTGAGACGCTTGACATCTTCGAACTCTCCGTTGAGAGTGGATCCCAAGATGGCGGCGACGCAGATGGTGTTTTCATCCACCATCTCCGCCGCCTTCTCGGGGTCCATGACGTAGTAGCCTTCTCTGAGCTTGACTTCTTTGAGCTCGACTTCGAAATAACGGGCGAATTTCTCCCAACATACTTGAACATTGGCGCCGGTGACAATGTTGGGCTTGTCGTAGGGTTTGCCGAGCTGTTTCATCTTGTTTTGCCATTTTCTCTTGAAAGCTAATCCGGCCAACATTATGGCTTCTGACGAACCCACCGTTCCCACGCCCACCGCCGCCTCACCGTCTCCTAGCGGCGCGTTGAAGAGGTGTGCGATCATGTTCACGCATCGGTTCTGCTTCCACAAGTATCAATTTTAATGAGCCTATGACCTTAATTTAGTGATCAATGCGACTTAATTACATCAATTAAGAGTATATAAATACTCACATCGTCCCAACGAAAGTGAAGCATTTCTTGAATATATGTAAAGTATAAAATGATGAAACGTCTCAGTTTCGCTGGGGTAAAGATAATATATCTTAAGATCATCCTTTTTTAATTAGATATTTAGACATGCTTTTGTTTTCCCCTTAATAGCAAGCGAGAGTACTATATGTAAAATATCACTATTCACTTCATACGCCGTCAAATACATTGACCAATATTTTAAATCGGTGGGTTGCGGTGGATTATTCATATAATTAATGCATGTTTAAAAATATTGAATCAAAAGAAAGTGATATGCCTTACAAATGAATTAGTCAATGTAGTTTAGGTGCAAGGTTGAAAATGTATTATCTAATTCATTTTTATTCATTTTTTCGTGGAGCTTGAATGTTTTGCTAAAAGAAAACAATAAAAGTACATTGAAATGTTCAATTGTCTCCATTCTTAGATTTATTTTTTCGGGGCCCCAAAATTCAAGAAATTTTTTCAAAAATAAAATGAAAAATATTACTTTATGCTGAATTCGGAAATTATTTAATATTAGTACTTCTTCTTCTTCCTTTTATTTTTTTTAATGAAAATCTTGTGTTATCACTTTCAAAAACATAAACTAGAAAATGAAGAAAAGCTTATACGCAACCAAAATGAATTCGTTCGTTCACACAATTCTCGCTTTCTTTGAATAAACGGAGACTTAAAGACCCAAAATTATTCAATTGTCTTGTGCACGACTTCATATTTAAACTCATTATTTCATTAATTTTCCTACCGTCAATTTGAAATAAAATATTACTCAATTTGTCGACTTTAAATTATTCTTAATAGCTGAGAATCACTTTATTCCCAAAAAAAAGAGTTGAGAATCATTCTCATACAATATAAGTTATTGCCTTGATATATTAATGTGTCTGTTTGAACAGAATAAAACTAAGGCTATGATACTTATGCATTGAACCTTTCTGCGCGAGTTTTGATATTTGTAAAAGTGGATGATAAAATTGTTTTTGGGTCTCAATTAATATAGGTGGAGCGAATATTAAAATATATTTTAATTAACTTTTCAATGGTAGAAAAGAGAATTATGAATATGAGATCCATCCACGTCTAAAAATGAAATGTGGGCAATTACGAGTAATAAGACTTGCCTGTAACTCGGTGGTGACAGGGTACTCATCCATGTCGACGTAGTTCTTGTTAATGGCAGCCATAATAAGCTTGTCACACTCCGGCTCCATCCACGTCGTCACGAACGAAGCCAAATTCAGCCTCGGGTTCCCGTCCAGCATCAGCTCGTCGTTTATGATCTGATACGCTGCCTCCTTCGGGATCGAGTTCTCCGGCATCTTAAACCTGCAGCATTAGTACGAAATCTTAGACTGTCTCGTCATTAATTTTATCTGGTCTAATCTCATGTTTACTGAGCGTGTTTTTTTTACCGGGGGAGAGAGTCGCGGACGTATCGGGAGGCGAAGGTGGAGTGGACGGAGACGTCGCTCTGCGAGGCGGTCTTCGACAGAACCATGGTGGCCGGAGATTGAAGGTGGGAATTATTAATTAGAGATTTGGAGAGAAAAGATGTAACGTTCTTCAATTTTTTGCTTGTAAAATTGGAATGATTTTTGGAGGTGGGGGTACTTGAACTTATATAGTGGGAGAAATGCAATTGGGCTGTTTCCTAGAGTCGTAGCATTTACTTTTTCAATTTTCAATTCAGCTTGCGAATAATTTTCAGTTGGTATGTGGGAAAGGGGGCATGCGGTATGTATAATTTTATATTTGATTTTTAGTTTAATTCGTGTGCAAGTTTATTTTATTTCTTTCTTTCTTTGTTTTTTTCTTTGAAGGATAAAAGATTATACCGTAGTAGGTAGAAAAATAGAGGAACTGTAAATTCTCTCTCAAGTTATGCATAAACCCAAGTGCTAGAAAACGCGTTCCCTTAATTAGATTTGAGAGAATAAGACCAGTCAATATCGCACGCGATTTATTCTTTGCTAAAATTCTTGCTTAAGCCTCCTAATTAAAGAATCGATGCGATCATCTATCTCAATTTAAGCATCACACTTATATCTAATACAGAGTAGTATCTTGTACTCTCTTCGTCCCAAGTATCTTGTCTTCTTTTATTATTATAATAATAAACTCATTTAAATAAAAATAAAATAAATAATATAATATAATAAATCATAGTAATAGACATTTATAAATTAAAATTATATATTTTTTATAATTATATACTCTAGTTTTGGACTTATCAATCCTAAACTAACAGAGGTGAAATTAAATGCTAATAAATAATTCTATTTAGACCTTAATTGAATTAGTAAACCCCAAAAAATTATTATAAAATCAAACTAAATTATTATAAATTAAAATTATTAAAAAATATATATATGAAAACTAATGAAAATTAGATTTTGAAACACAATTAGGATACCAAAATTGGGACAAATGGTCTCCAAGTTAAAAGAAACTTCAAATCTATCATGTTAGTATTAAAGGAAAAGCACAAAAGGGCAGGTTACGTTTCATGTCTCAATTTCATTGTTCAAATCGTGTCACGATATTATTATTATTTTTTAAATATGTATTGTATCGTTCAATCCAATAGAAATGATTTAGTTTAACTTTTACATTACATCGACAAAAACTGACCTCCTCATAATTTAGTCAATAAATAAAATGATCGTGAAAAAAAAAAGTGACAATATTTCAAAGTGACAATTATATATCACCAATGAAAGTTACAATCAATGTGAATGATAATGTCTTTAAAAATGACAACTATTATTAAAAAAATGATAATTTTAAAAAGTACAACAATCATGAAGAAATGTTTCAATTATTATGAAAAAAGCGAGAATATTTCTACAACCTCATGGGGGTGTGCCTCTACGAATGAGAGGTTGCATCGTTAAGTCATGTATAATGACCCTGTTTTTAAAAAATGCAACAGAATTAATGCAGTATCATAAATAATTTTTTATTTAATTTTACATAAATATTACTACTTTCGTCCCAAACATATCGAGACGGATAAAAAAAAGATATAAAATGTAAAGGTTATGAGGATCACATATTCACAAAAACCTATCCTCCGTTGGAGAATAAAATGTAAAGATCATAACCCGGTTTTCAACATTAACCTTTCCAAATCCAGCAAATCTTAGAAAGTGAAAGAGAAATTAAAGAATATTCTCTGAGTAAACCAATGGGTGGTTTACCGTGGTCTACTTCGAATCTTTTTACCGCGCATAATTTTAATTGTTCCTCCCTATCTATCTAACCACAAACTATATAACAATACATTCTTGAATGATTTTTTTCTTAGTTGACTTCAAAAGAAAAATTTGAAGAATTGAGCTCATATATAATTGCGAATTCAAATAGATACACATGTTAGCAATGACAGTTTCAAACATCACATTAAAATTTAAAATTCAGCCTTTAGAAAATTGCACTTTTACAGATGTCGCAAACCGTTGACAAATAAAAAAGTACTCAAAAAATATAAAGATATTCACAATTTTGCTAAGAACAGAGTCAGGTTCAAAAATAAATACTTTTCATTATTCAATATATATATATATAATATCAATAATAATAATAATAATAAAATGGGCGGAGATAATACTAGTCAACCAGAATGAAAAAGTCTCAAAGTTGAAGGAGAAGAGAAGTCCACACGCACATTTGACCTTGACTTCTTACAATCTGTCGAAGAAGGGGAGGAAAAGCTATGTAGCAAGACATCAAAATTTTCTAAAGACAAATTGACTTATACAAACTAAATTACAATGTTCTTTTGCGCATAAATTATGACATTTGAACTAAAAGTATATAAATTTGCTTTAGACTAGAAAATAATATAATTAACTTTCGTAGTAATTTCCCTTCAAAAAAAACTTTCGTAGTAATTTTAATTACGTATGGCATCAAAAAGATATACTATTACATTAATTTATGTTTAATAACCCGACAACAAACTCATTATATTACTTACATTAATAAGTTTGTAATATACAAATGACATATTTAATCTTGTTTATACAGTTTCTTTTGATTTCTTGATTGGTAAAAATGGTTCGCTAAGGAGGCCCGACTATTTGGATTCGATGCTCGATTCGAGCAAATGTGCGGTAATCGTTCGGATTGTTTGTATAGTTTCTTTTGATTTCTTGATAGGTAAAAATGGTTCGCTCAGGAGGTCCGATTATTTGGATTCGATGCTTGATTCTAGCAAATGTGCGGTAATCGTTTGGATTCTTTTGTATAAATACATACTTTATTTTTGCTACTTTTAGAATACATTAATTATTTTTAATTATTATCATGATGTTATTAGAATCGTATCCAGTGGCGGAGGGAGGAGGTGTTGGAGGGAGCACCAGCACTCTTCATAAAAAAAATTATATACTCCGTAATAATTTTGTATTAAAAAAATATTAATTTTAGATTTTATTTAGTCTTAACACCTTTATTTTAGTATAAATTTTTTAATTTTAACACCATTCGATTTAAATTTCTGACTCCGCCACGCCACTAGTCGTATCAACAATTATAGAAATGTTCTCATATCTATTATGAACATATGCTAACGGTTGACATGGCGGTTATATATTAAAATATTATTATAAAAATATAATTTAAAAATAAATCCAACAAAATAATTAAACATGCAGAAAAAAAATAAATTTTAAATAAAAAAATTATTGAGGTGGCATCCAATAAGAAAAAAAATACTGTAACTTATTTAATTTAATTATTTACAGCGACCGAAGCCGGGTTTACCGCGATTCTTTTGGCGGTTAAGTGTAAATTACAAGAAAAATTCACTACCGCTTTCTTCCTTGTGGAAGAACCCAGTTTCCAGTAGGTGAGATGAGGAGATATGGAGGTTCAAAGTTAGGCGCCAAAACCTCGCTCTATGTGCTCACTGCCGCCGGCCTCGCCACCACCGCCGCCGCCGCCGCGTACGGTTCTTCCGACTCCGGCAGTGCAGTCAATTTTCCGCCAAGCTTCCTAAACGGCATCGTTCGCTCCTCCCGCGCCCTCTTTACCGTGCGTAGCTTCCTTTTCAATTTCTCTTGTTTATTTACATCTCGTCTCGATTAATGCTGCTAATTGTTTAAAATTTTCAGATCACTTCTTGCGTGGTTGACTACAAGTACTCATTGCACGGTTTAGGGGCTGATTCGGATGAGTATGGACGCACATTATCTGAGGTTTGGAAAGCTAACGCTGTATTTGCCTGATGTTTTGCTTTGTTTTTTGGTCCGACATTCCTTTCAGCAATAACTCTGTTGATTGTATCGTGTTTATTATACTCTGCACATAATGAATCATTTTGGAATTGATATATATTTTGGTCTGGCCATATAAAATAGCATCTAGGCATAGGACTTAGGCTTGTAGCTATGGCAACTAGTGTTGGCAATGGATATGCTGAGGGCATAAAAATTGTCTTACTCAAAATTATATGGTGGAATTTCTCTTAAGCACACTATCACAGATCTACTATATCATCTTCAATTAGCTCGTCTTTACCATTGTGTAAACTATGATTTTCTTGTCATATTCGCAATGATGGCGGAATGTAGCATCCCATGCTGAAGTCAGTGGTATCATGTTGCAAATCATTTTGTATGCTTCGTGCCATTATTTCTGCTCTTGGTAGTTGCCTTATTAATGCCATGTAATGTTTTTGCTTCCTGGTCTTAGTATCTGCTTTCATATTGACAGTTTTGGTGGAAATAATATCTGTATTTCAGTAAATCTCCCTATTTAACAAAGATTTAATGTTGTATGTTTCTTCTGTCTTTGTATCTTTCCTTTTTTTGAAGAACAAAATTTATTGTCTTAATTAATATTTTGCGTCATTTTAGATTCATCTAAGATCAGCTAGAAGGCTCCTAAAATTATGTGACACCAACAAAGGTTTCTATGTAAAAGCTGGTCAGTTTGTTGCTTCAGCGCGACAAGTTCCACAAGAATACTCGTCTACTCTTTCATCTTTGCAGGATCAGGTTTTTACATTTCTTAAGTTATTTTTCTTTAATCAACTTTATGGTGTCTGCTCTTTTAATAGAATTATATGCTGATTCAGTCTTATGCTCCAGGCAGTTCCTTGTAATTTTGAAGCTGTCAAAAAAGTTATAGTAAAGAGTCTGGGGAAGGATTTATCTGAGATGTAAGTTTAGTTGACATATAATCTGTTTAAAATACTGGCTAATTTATTTCTCAAAAAGAAAAAGTACTGGCTAATTATCTGCATCCGTGTGGAAAACATTTCCCTACTTATAGGAACATAATGACTACTTATTTTGACATTTCTTATACCCTTTTCTTCTTCTTTGCATATCCACCATATGGGTCCAAATACAAGCATAACATGTAAAGTAGATCTCAATTGTATAGTTTTCTCGTTAAGTAAGTTTGCTTTATCCCAAATTTCTAAAAGGGTCAGAAGTGTGATTTTCCCATCTAAGGCTTTTTCCAGCTACAAGTTTCTGGATAATGAACAATCTGACATGTTAGCATTTGGATCCATGGATCAGATTTCTCTCGTTTGATGAGCGACCAGTTGCTGCTGCTTCAATTGCTCAGGTACATCGGGCCATCTTGAAGGACCATCAGGAGGTGGCAGTCAAGGTTAATCCATGGAACTAAATTTGTATGATGAAGGGGTACTTTTGTTTGAAAACCGTGTCCCTTCATGCATTAGTAATCAAGTTTGCTAATGTAGGAGCTTACTTAGCTTTACAAATTATTCAAATATCACAAGTTGTTTTCTGTGGCTGTTTGTGGGATTGGGGGTGGGCATTTTTGTGGGTATTTAGCAGATGCTTCAGTCCAGCACAGTTCTGTAGCTTATTTTCTTTCTTTGTTTTCTTGGAAATGAATCTCCAATATGTTATTGTGTTCACTTGATTCGAGATTTCAAATTGACCACCTTAACAAAAAGGTCAGTTTCCATTATGGTCAAATACTCTATATAGTGGCCCTCTCATTTAGCTTAGAATTGGACAATGATATAACTATCTAGTTTCTTCTTGAAATACTAGTTTTCAACCCTATTTGGAACAATTGATTTATCATGTGTGACTTGAAAAGAAATGCATATCTCTTTATATTGCTATATTATTTCTTTTATGTACATCAAACATGGTTCATTTTTCTTTTTTTTTGGTTCCTGAATCACAGGTCCAATATCCAGGATTAGAGTATCAAATGAAATATGATCTTGCCACAATGGATTTACTCTCCAGATCAGTTGCATGGGTATGAGTTTGATGCACAGCTGATTTTTTTGTTTTTTGTTTTTTTACCATTACATTTGTTTTTCCAAAAGAAAAGAAATTTTAAAACCCATGCATGAAATGCAATTAGGCTACATTATAAGATGTGCATGGAGCCAATTGCTGTAACTACATTGGCATGAGTCCTTATCAATAGCACTTTCCGCATTATATTCTCCCACATGAAGCTTCTGGTTAATTAAAGTCTGGAGCTAGCTTAATGATAGACTCATTGGGTAAATGTTAATAGCAAATGCAGATGAAAGAAGCTCATAGTCGTTAGACTTGCACATGCAGGTCAAGAGTAGATATTGAGAAAAAGAATTTGCATGTCTACTAGACAAAAAAAATGGTAGAATCATAGCAATACTATTAATAAAAATAGATATATCTCATGTTTTTGAGGTAATCACACTAGAGTTTACAAATTCCTGCTCCTCTGTTAATCAATTTTTTTCACTGTTTAGCAACTTAACACAATGTTTATTATCAATGAAGATACTTAAGACAGATATCAAATTGGAATGAGTCAGGTTTTTGTTTAATACTAAATTTTGGGCCTTCTCCTTGAGTGGTCTGAAATAATAGTTCCTGTATTTTCTAGTTTTTCCCGGAGTACAGGTTCCAATGGATGGTGTCAGAATTTACGAAGTCCATTGCTTGTGAACTTGGTGAGTGCATCATGGTGTTTATAATAAGAACAAATACTCTCATTTTTCTTGGTTATTGAATTTTTATATGCTTATTAGTTCAAATATGATTCATTTTATTTTGAAGCTGAAGATATCACCATATTTTATTTTTATTCTTTGTATTTGACAGATCTTATCTAGAAATTTTCATTTGCAACTTCATGCTATAAAAACTTGTCTCACCAAAAGTTTTTTGAAACCTTGAATATGACATATCTGGCCAAAATAATTTTGGCTGTTTGTTTTCTCATGATGTTTTTGCTCAAACTCAAATGTATGCCTGAATATTTCATCACCCTTATTACCCTTGGTGGAACGAAAATAAGTAGAAAAGAACTTATCTTAGTTGCTTGATATTGTTTCGTATGTTCTATAGATTTTATTCAAGAGGCTAAAAACTCAGAAAGAGCAGCAAATAATTTTAAAAGCAACAAGATGATCAGAATCCCTTTTGTCTATTGGGTAAATAATATGCATTTTTTTTCTTAAGTTTATCAGTGCACAAGTTCCTAATCTATCTTAATTCTCACTGTCATTATATTGCCAGGATTTCACAAGCAAGCAGGTTTTGACAATGCAGTTTTGTGAAGGACAGAAGGTAAAATAAAAAATGTTTGAATTAGAAAAACAGAAGGAAACATTTAGGTTATAATCTTCAGTTATAATGTACTCCCTCCGTCCACGATTTGTTGCCCGGCACGCATTTCCAAGCTTCCACAGGTTGAATTTCAAAATAAATTTTTGAATTATTTCGTAGCATCCCGTAAAAGAAAAAATAATTCAAAATTCATTTTGAAATTCAACCTGTGGAAGCTTGGAAATGCGTGCCGGGCAACAAATCGTGGACGGAGGGAGTATCAGGTTCTTGATAAATTCTAATAACCACATGCACATTTAAAAAAAATTCTGTTTGTATTGGTTTGGCAACTTTCTATGATTAAGGAAAACCTTGCATTATATGTAAGTAAATATATTTTACATGCTTTAGACCATGTTTTGCTACTTCAGATGAAGCCACTGGTGACGAGAATTTCACTGTTTTTCAGATAGATGATTTGGAATATATGAAGCGAATGGGGATCAATCCACTTGAGGTTGGTTTGTGGGCTATAGTAATTTTCAAAACATGCAATATAATTATTTTCCTCGATTCTTGGGCATATGCCATATGAGTACGTAGCAGACTGATTAGACTTATAAGAGAAAATTTGTTTATTAATTGTAAGAAACTGGTATCTTCAATGGATAAGCAAATATGATTTGCTCTGTTTTTCTTTGCTTGATATTCTAGGTAGCAAAAGCCATCGTAGATGTGTTTGCTGAGATGATATTTGTTCATGGTTTTGTCCATGGTGACCCACATCCTGGAAACATATTAGTTTCTTCAGAAGCGCCCAATAGTTTTTCATTAGGTACGATTGAGCATATCACACTTAACTGTTTCCTGCAGTAGCAGTTTTATCTAATCATATTTATTCTTGGTTTTCAATTTGAATTCTTATTTGCATAAACATAAATATATGTAGTCATTCTGGATCATGGGATATATAAACAGTTATCTGAAGAATTCAGAAAGAATTATTGCCATCTCTGGGAGGCTTTAATTAGACTTGATTCACAAAAAATACAGCAGCTGGGTGAAACCTTTGGTGTTGGGAAGTATGCAAAATATTTTCCTGTTATATTTACTGGAAGAACCATCAACAGGTATTTTCTTTGGCTTTCATCCATGATTTGATTTCTGTCTGTCATGAGCAAGAGTTTCACTTCTTAGCAACAAATTTATATTTGCATCTGTAGTTTATTTGTGGGATGTAATGCTGATTACATCTAAAATGACTGAAGTAAATCAGTGCTTGGGAGTGGAATGTCGCCTGAAGAGAAGATACTTTTAAAGGAAGAGGTGAAGTCTTTAAAAATGGAGGACATATCTTCCTTCATGGAGTCATTGCCTAATGACTTTCTGACCATACTGCGGACTGAGTAAGACCTGATTCCATGTTACGTATACTGTCACAATAGAATTTAAGGTTGATTGGGTTTTTTACTTACTATTCTCTTATTGCGTATAGTGGGCTGCTAAGGTCCTTGATCAGCAAGTTGGGTGCTCCTCAACGAACTCGACTGCTCACTTATGCTAAATGTGCCTTGCGTGGTCTCTCTGTCGAGGCAAGTTCTGAATCAGGTAAAACATGTCTCTTTGAATACGACATTATCTTCTTGAATCAGAAATATCATGTTTGTTGTTTTCTATATTCTAGCTTTGGTTCTATTTGTTTTATTTTTTACATTTTATCACCATTATTATTTCTAGCTACTTCATTTTATGTGGGGTGTTGGGCTGTGGTCACTGGTCAGAATTAAAACCTTACCAAAATCAGGTTCAATCATGTAGATCAAATCATCAAATAAATCATTTGTGTAAACTAATATTCTGGTTGAGGTAGAGCATACCAGACCCATTATTTTTGTATTCTTCTCTCATACACTAAATTGAAGCTTCTGAATGAACAATGCTGTGATTTGGTCGACAATAAATGTTAAACTATTCTTGAGGATCCGACTTCTGAATCGTTTGATATCTCGTAACTCATTGTAACCTTCAGATTCAAAAGTGTATACTGCATCAAGATTAAAGATGAGCATCAAATACTTTCAACTGAGGGTAATTCTTGGTAAGGCAGTTTTTCTTCATCGTTATGACTTTGCTGTAACATTGGCAAGACTGCTTTAATTAACTTGTAGTTGAACTGCAGGAATCATGGAGTTGGTAAGCTACATGGATGAAATAGGACGCTCTTTGGCTACAAATTTGAGACTGCTGATCATATCTGCTAGAGATCAGATTTGGAGTTGGTATTTTCCTCTTCTTTTTTTTCTTTTTTTTTCTTAAATGGAGTTGAATTGAGAAGCATATACCATTGAAAGAGGTGACACTTTCAGTTTCCCTCAAATTGTAAAAATCATTCTGAGGGAGGGAGGCAATCTTTCTGTTTTGTTATTTTAATGTGAGCGTCAACGATTGTTTAGCTACTGAAGATAAATAAATCATAATTTAAAGTTTTAAACTACCCAAAATTCACTCGCCTTTATAAAACACCTTTAAATTATTATAGTAACTCTCCAAATACCCCTCGTCTTATGTATCAATTTATGAGTCTCATTTTATGTATGAGCTGTATTATGATTTCACATGTGCAATTTACTATCGTAATTGATTATATTGTCTGTCCATGTCTCAATTACCATTGCTGATACATAAGTTTTTTTTTCTTATATGAATATTTAATTACAGCAACTAAAACGTAATTTTTGCATGTTCAATTTACAATCAATGAAGTACATTGTTCATGCCTAAATTATTGTCATTGAAATGTAATTTTTCCTGCTATGTATACTAATTACTGTCGCTAAAACATAATATTCGTAAAAGAAAAGACAAAAAATACAAGTGTATTAAGAGGATTGTCTTCAATCAAGAGCATTTTCATCAATTTACTATAAAAGTGGATAGATTTTATAGATATTTATAGAAGTGAATACTTTTGATTTGCACCATGCAATTTGAGTATTCATAAATACCACAGACAAATGTAGTGCGAGTTCAAGGCTTTTAATTTTGGTCCCCTTTGTTTTTTGTGGACTTTTCTTTTTACGAAAAATATACTGCTCCAAAATCACGACAGAATTTACAAAAAATTCTAAATCCAAAAGAATTAATTTACAAAATCAAAACTTATGAACAAGCATTTTAAGCAGGCGACAATAAAAAGCTGACTACTTTTACTGTTTGTTATTGTAGACTTAGAGCTACAGAAAAAAAAAAAACCAAAAGAGTCGCATTTTGGCCTTCTAATATAGTAATATAAAAACCGTCTAGCAAAAGTAATGGCATATAAATTGTGGTATTATTTAAATTTGTAGAAACACAACACAAGATATGTCTTCAAATATACGTCTCATAAAAAAACCAGCATTCTTATCCATATATACCAATCATTTGTATACGCATAAATACATTCAAGAAATTACGTCAAAAACATTTATGCACACAAATTCAAAATATCATACCTAAAAATCTCACCACTAGTAAGCCATATATGGACCACTTATTGGCCCTACAACTGAAAAGAACAAAATCCAAAAAAATTGAACTCAATTGGAAAAAGGCATGTCAAAATCAACACAAAGCCAAATCTTCTATTTGGATAAGATTTGTAAACAGAAATTTAATGCAGAAAAGGACCACAAATAATCTCTGACAATAATATCAAACATCACACTTGAAACCCAAGTCAAAACATACGATCAAATCAAATTAGGATAAAATTAGGCGTAAGAATTATCATCCTTACCTACTTTTGCATCGAGCTCTCGACTACGAGTGGCGAGAAACAAGGCCGAGATTTTTTAGACAAGTCCTGCTGAGGTTTTTCTCATTGATGATTTGCAGTAAGCCAGAATGGATGTTTTGATGTTTTGAATACATTTTAGTTCAGTAGAACAATTGAAACCCAATGCATCAAGAAAAAGTACAGCGGTTGCATAAAATGGAGGATCAAATTATTGAGAAGTAGGTGACTAAGACGCGTCCCTGGTGATGGATGGTACAAGAAAATCGTCTTCCAACGCAGTCCAGACCTACAAAAATACCATGGAATACTATTGATGGTTGGCATCAAGTAATAATTCCGAATGTATCAAGATTTGGGAATCATGAACATACGATAGTGCTCAAGATGAAAGTTTTGCTTTAAGCTCATCAGCGACCGCATCAATAAACTCCTCGGTGTTGAGATACTTGTCTCTCGACAGCCTAAATCATTGAGGAAAAAAGAAGGGGGTGAGAAATGTGAAATGAGGTCTCCTTTGATTTGAAAAAAGGGAATGACGATAATAGGCAAAGAACGTTGCTTACTTGGATCCATGGATGATAAGGGCAAGATCCTTAGTCATCTTTCCAGATTCAACAACACCGACACATGCTGCTTCTAGTTTCTCAGTGAACTCCAAGAGCTTTGCATTGTCATCCAACTTCGCCCTGCACAGTTTTGCTTGCTTATTATACTCCAGAACAGATCAAGTAGCGATACGATACAGCAAATGAATTCAAGAAAAATAACTTGGGAAGGGAAAAAGAAAAGGAAGAACACACTCAATTACCTGTGTGCAAGGCCACGAGTCCAAGCAAAGATTGAAGCAATGCTGTTGGTACTGGTTTCACCACCTTTTTGATGAACTCTGTAGTGACGTGTAACAGTTCCATGGGCTGCTTCAGCCTCGATTGTCTTGCCATCAGGGCACATCTGAAAAGTTTAACAGATATCATTTTTTACAAGTTCGGATCCAAAAAAAAGTCTTGAAATAGATAGTGTGTATACAAGAGATATAAACGCACCAAGACTGAGGTCATCAGACCAAGAGATCCAAAACCTGTAAATATGTGAAAAGAAAACAATGTAAGGGAAAAATATAAGACCGTTGCGCTTTATGTAGTATCTAAATATGGAGAATTAATGCATTTTAGATCTTTTAAAGTTCTGATTTTCCATACCTTGTGCTAAGAAGTCACTCTGCACATCTCCGTCGTAGTTCTTGCAAGCCCACACATAGCCTCCATCACTCTTCAGAGCATACGCGACCATATCATCAATAAGACGGTGCTCGTACCTAAGGAGTTGCATTACACAAAGCTAGCACATTAGTTTCGTATAGCAATAATGTTAAAACCATAAGATGAAGATGAAACAGAGAAGCTTACCATATTCCAGCTGCCTCGAACTTTGATTTCCAATTTGCTTCATAAACTTCTTGAAATATGTCCTTGAATCTTTTTAATGACAAGAAGTTAAAATCGAACAGGTTATACAGATAACATGATATTAACTTATTATTATACTGAGTAAATTAGTTCCTTACCTGCCATCATACTTCTTGAGAATAGTATTCTTTGTGCTAAGATATAATGGCCACTTCTTCAGGTATGCAGTATTCATCGAAGCCTCCGCAAAAGACCGAATTGACTAACCAACAGCGTGACAATCCAAAATGAGCCAATTGCCAACAAGAATATTGTTCTAATTCAAAATTTTATCGCATTTCTAGCAAAGCATACCTCATCAGTGTTGTACATTGACAAAGCAACTCCACCTTCGCCGGTGAATTTGTAGACCTCTAAATCTATTGTTTCACCTGACCCTTCCGGCACTGCAAATGAACAAAACCTAACTTTTTTACTTGAAGGCTCACGAAAAACATGCATGAATAGTAATTGACCATAGAAAGATAAAATGAATGTTTTTAGAATAATAAGGATAAAACTTCAGAAGCATACCAAACACCATTTTAAGCTTTCCAGGTCCTTTGATTACAGCATCAGTCGCTTTGTATTGATCTCCGAAAGCATGCCTTCCGATGCAGATAGGCTTCGTCCACCCTTAAGCCGATCACAATTATATCATCAAAACTCAATCACAAACTAAAAACCGCTGAAAACAGAATCAAAAACTATCATCTGTACCTGGGATAAGTCTGGGGACATTTTTGCACATAATTGGCTCTCTGAAGACCGTGCCTGCACCGAAGGTCAATCATAATCAATCCAATATTCTAAAGAAAATATTGTTCAGAAAAAACACAAAGGCCAAACTTCACTCACCATTCAAAATATTCCTAATTGTACCATTTGGACTCTTCCACATCTGCTTTAAGCCAAACTCCTTAACTCGAGCTTCATCTGCAAACATTGTACTTGATATATGATTCATTAATCTAGATCTAGAAGAAAGGATCTCGACAAATTTAAGCCCGCCTACCTGGAGTGATTGTTGCACACTTGATCGCCACATTGTACCTGCAGATTTGAACACATAGATAGTTGAAACAAGAGTGTAACAAAGCGTCATTTTATCCAAAGACGATATATCAGATAGATCACATACTTAAGAGTAGCTTCGGCACTCTCAACAGTAACCTTATCATCCGTGGCATCGCGGTGAGCAACACCCAGGTCAAAGTACTTAATATCCAACTCCACGAAAGGAAAAATCAACTACAATGAACGTATAAAACGAGATTATACACCCACACAGCCACACTAGCAGATTTTTCGGTCACAAATAAAAAAAACACATGATGGAAATCTGAGGTTCATACCTTGTCTTTGATAAATTGCCAGATGACTCTTGTCATCTCATCTCCTGAAAACGCAGAGATCACAAAAGAACATAATGAATTGCTTGAATAAAATCAGAACAGCAACCATATCGAGTTCGATCCACACCAGACATTGCTTATTAAAAGATATGGTCCCAGAAAAAAAAAAATATAAATGAACAAGAAATCCAACAGCTGAGACTCTAAATATCTGGACACAAAACTTTTACTGAAAAAATCAAGAAATAAAAACAGAGATTCTCATAGCATAATTCAAAAGTTGGGATCTTTGCAACATTTTTCCATCTACTTCACATCATAAATCAAAATTCATATATGTTCCTATTTCAATTAAACATGATCTTGATCTGTAAGCCAGTCAACCAGTCAAACCCACACGCACACAAATCAATCAGTAACAGAAATAAAATAATAACCGAGATACATAAGCTTAGGTTCAGCAGCAAAGCCTATTAAAACGAACGAATCAATAAAAGAAGAGAGAGAAGGAGCAAAGATCTGAATCTGACCGTCCATCTCAACGATGGGGTTGGCCACCTTGATCTTTTGGAACGCCATAACTTATCAGTTTTTCCTTTCGATTATCTGTGTTTTCCCCTCCAATGTTATGAGAAGAGAGATTGTTGAAGAAGGAGCAGAGCAGACTCTACTCTTCAAAGAAGAAATTTATAAGGGGGAGAGGAGGAGAGTAGGTGAAGTGGGGCTTTGAGGGTTTTTGTTTCAAAGATGAGGTGTTATTTTTATGCTATAAATCAATCATCAATTATATATATATACGGTGGTTTAATAATTTATTTCTTTTTTCAGGACTTCTTTTTATTTTTTTTATTTCAAGATTTGTTGGCGTATTTTGTCTTTGGAGAGGGTTTGGATCGGTTATCGCTTTCTTTACCCTTGTATCCGCCTCAGAAAATTGATGATAACTTAATTAAGTTCTTTTTTTTTTATTTTCCATAATTAATGATATGTATATATAAGTTGGTGTTTAGAAAAAAAAAATGAGGAAATGTATCATTTTCAATGCTTTCAGCGGTTAGATGATAATTTGTCACGCGATAAATCTACATATTTAACAGTAATATAAACATGTCTACCTAAATTGTCCACAAGAGAAATGTATATAAGGTATAACATAATACAATTAGAGTAGGACAGAGAGAATACTATTTTTGTAGACTAGATTCGAAAAATGTACGGAGTATATAATTATTGCTAAGTAAAGTATATTTTTTCCGCCTCATCTATATTGACATATTTTTATTTAAATTAAATTTACTATAATAATAAAATGTGTCAAGAAATACTTCATCCGTCCCAAGGATAACGTCTTATTTCTTTTGACAATAATTTTATGTTCCATTTGTCCTATAAATTTGTGCACAAAAACTAAGGGAGTGTATAATCTTTTCACAATTATGAATAGTATAAGTATAATGTTATTCATATATAATGTTATTCATAAATGGAAATAAATTACACGATTCGTTAATTCTCGTGCCCAAACTTATGGGACGAAAGGAACATCAAATTATTATTAAAAGAAACATGACATTATCTTTGGAGCGGAGTGAGTGTGTCGTAAGTGCATCTAATGAAATGATTATAAGAATAGTAATTTAATCAAAAAAATAATGAGAGCAGCGGCAGACAGCCACCTAATACATTTACTTTTTGATCTTCCTCTCAATCCCTTATCCCACCTTCTCCTCCAATGACATTTTTACAAAGATCCACAACAATTACACAAATTGTACTTCACATACCAGAAAATTAAGTTGGGGGCGTTCTTTTTTATGGAAAAAAAAAATGGAATGATAAATTTTTGCTTGGGTAACCTTTTAGATTCACTCCATGATAATATTCTTTTCCAAACATTAAATATTTTTTTCACCTTAGAAAATCTAACTTGGATAAAAGAAGTGAGTAATTAGGATCAAAAAATTTCTCATTTTCTAACACCTACTCCTTTCCTCCCAAATTAATTGTCTCATATTTTGAATAATTATAAAATATAAAATAATAAAATGATACAATTAATTTGAAACGGAGGGAGTACTATGTATTTTTCTTTTCTTTTTTTCCCTATCAAAGAGAATGCAATACACCCATATAAAAAAAAAAGGAAATAGCAGTTTTTCTCGACTATAGTATCTAATTATAGACAAGTGAAAGATTGGAAAACGTAGAAAATTAATCTTCAAAAATAGAAGTGCCGACTTAAATTATTGCTTTCTGTTCGATAAAAATAGTTATCTACGTGGCAGCGGAGATTTTGAGGTGCAGGGTTATAAATTTCTAGTTTATTATTTATGCATTAATTTTAGTTGTTGTGATTTAGTTGTACTTGTATGTTTTTAAATAGCCAATTGGGACACTCAACTGCCCCACAAAACAAAAGAGTATGAAGAAAAGATGAAATGACACAACTCATTTGACAAAAATAGATAATGATAATGAAATCTATGTGGTAAAAAGTCTCATATTGAGAAAAAATCGTCATTCAAAAAAAAAAGTTTCATATTCGAGAAAAAGGTTCATATTGAAAAAAAGAAATCGTCATTCAATAAACAAATGGATAAGATGAGAAAAAAAAATCATCAATTAAGTTTATTTAAAGAAGCTACAAGTAGTAGTATTTATTTTCGTATCTTGAATAAATAATTGCGAAACTACAGTGGCTGGCATTCATTCAGCAATGGCGGTTCAAGCATCACATAATAAATTCTAAATTTGGTAGTTTCTTGAGCTTGACATGTGGCCCTACTGATGTGGAATTAATTACTCCTTCCGTCTCACGTATTCTGACATTTTTTTTTTCAGCACGAAACTTAAGATGAAAGTGTTTAGTATATAAAGTGTAATGTGCGTAGGGATATTGTCACGACCCCGCTTTGCTAATTAATAGCTTAGCTCGGTAATTCGTGACTTAAGGAAACAATACAAAGATTAAAAAATAAATGACGAAGGAGAATTAATAACTTAACTCGATCATGTCAAAAGAAGTTTAGAAACCAAATAAGTTGTACGAAGTGCAATGATGACATTATCAATCTAACTTAAGGTACAACCAAATCAAATAACATTTGAATAGCACAACAGAAACAGATGCATGTATGAAGACATGCACCACCAAGAGACTTCAACTTCCTAAGCTCGACAAAAGCTCCACCGGCCACTTCACTCCAATTCGCTCAACCTGCACATGAGAAATATGTACAAGGCTGAGTACTCTAGGTACCCAGTGGACACGTTGTCAAAACATTTTCTTTAATTGTCAGTCATGCAAGAGTAACACATAGGGTTTTAGTAAAAGGCCTATGCGTACTTAAAACACTTGAACTTAAAGCGAATGCAGTCTATGTTTTTTAGTAATCAACTATATCCGAACTTATTTGCATCCGGGAAGTTGTGCACCTTCCACGGACACCAGACCGGCACACCTTCGCTACGTGGTCTGCCACTGCGTGCACGTTAATCCAAGTAAGATCGCTATCTTACAAGGACCCGAATTCGATTCTTATAAAATTTGACAAAGCCAAAAACAGATAGGCATCAGTGATGTCCGAATTTGAACCTACCGTTCTAGGCCACGAAATTGAACAATTGATTGAAGCCCTATTCATGGCGCCCGTTGTTCCCTTTTTTGCCCTGCCCTTGACCGGTACATTGAGGAAACCAAGGCCTTTGAATTAGTCTTCCGCGTGCCTTAATACGACCTCTCTGAGATATACGGTTTATGCCGAAAAGGTACGAAGCAGCCTACGAAGGAGAGAGAACAAGGAGCTCTTGAGCTTAGGTCGCCCCCATTTGTTCCCAGGCATCATACATAAACTTAAAAACTTTATGGCATGACAATTCTTTAAAAAGAACTAACATCAGCTAATAAAACTCTTTTATTTTAGAAAGCCCACCTTAATAGTTTTTCTTCTCTTTGTCACCAAACTGCAAGAATGCTGCGCCGGCGAAATTCTGCCGCTCCACTTCGTTTTTTTTTTTTTTTTTTTTTGGTTCTCGGTTTTGCAGGTTTCGGCGTGATGGAGATGCCGCTGCTCTGCCGAGGCTCGCCGCCGCAGGCCCCGACGGTACTTCGTGGTTGCTTCACTGATCGCCGCTGCTGTTCGGCTTCGATGACGAGGGAAATCTTCCTCGTTTGGTACTCCTCCTCCTGCCTTCCTCTGTCTCTCGTTTTAACTACTTATTTGATTGCTTGCACATTTTTAGAAATAACCATGCAGGTGTATGTTACTGTGTTTTGCTTTGTTAGTGCTTAGGGATTTCTATTTGCACTTAAGGCTCGTTTCTTAGCAAATATTGTTGTGTTTGAAATATCTTTTTAGTCTCTGTTGTTTAAAGATTCATGCTTTTGAGTTCAGAGGTAATTGTGAAGTTAGTTAAGCATGAAGCATAGTTCAATGGTTCGTTTAAGGGTTCAACCTGTCATGCCTTGATTTATTTGATAAGTAATTGCTTCTAGTTTTAGATTGGGAAAAGATCATGCTTGTTTTAGTGTTTTAGAGTTCTTGATCGAAACTGAAATGGAAACATGCTAAACTCTGTCCAAAGCTACTTGTGGTAACACAACAACATGCTTGTTAGACTAATTTCTTGACTAAGGAAGGTGAGCATGTTTATTGTTTTGAGGTTTAGAATCTGAATAAGAGAAGCATGATGTGCTTGTTTTCGATTTAAGTTCATAAATGTGTTAATGGGGCTGATAACACTTGAGCTAAAAAGTGGGAATCCTAGCATGCTCTCTGATTTCAGTTTTCTACTTAAAGGGGTGGTATGACTTACTAATGTTGGGGTTGAAGTGGTGGTTTTGGGGCTGCAAGGTTTTCTCCTCTTGAATCTGCCTTTTCTCTCCTCTCCTTGCTTGCTTTCCTTCCTTTGTTTCTTGTTTCAGAGAGTGTGTGGATTTTTGCAGAGAGTTTGAGCTTGGAAAACCTTGAGAGAAATGCTAAGTATGGATGTGATTGTGTGGCTCAAAGGGCTGCAGTAGCTGCTCTCATTCCTTCTTCCTTCTTCCTTCCCTCTTTCTTGAAATCTGCTTGAGTCCTATTATTTGGTCTATTATTTTCTGTTTGGAGTGATTTATGCATGTCAAGGAAATCTTGAATTTGGACAGAAAGAAGGTTGGTAAATACCTTGAGAAAAAGATGGTTTTGGGGTGCTTGAGAAGGCTGGAAAGGGGGTTGGAATGGCTGCAGGTACAGTCCTTCTTCTCCCTTGCTTCTCTTCCTTTCTTGCTCTTACTCTCTGATTATGTGTTTGTGCAGGAATTAGTAGGGTTTTGGTTTATAACTGAGAGGGATTCAGCCTTCATCATTGCAAGGAGGCTGGGGATTGGTCGGTGGGTCTCTCAAAAAAGAAAACTGCAGAGTTGACTTAAAGAAGGAGGCAACCCTAAACATTTAAGTCTGCAGATTTTGTGCAGATTTCTTATTTCCCTATGCAAGTGTAACTATTGTAATTATTGCTTTTAATAGTAATTATTTAATTAATGTAAAATCTGGATGTATTATTTATTTATTTATTTATTTATTGCCTTTGTTCTTACACTTTCGATATTGGGCTTTTAGTCTAAGATAAGCAGAAAAATAAAGAAGACTTGGCCTGTTTTTATTTTTAAATTAATGGGTCTGATTCATAACTCGTTGGGCTTGGCCCAGAAAATTTCTTAATGGGCTTGGCTTATCTAATTCTTAACGGGCTTGGTCCGACAACCTCCTTGGGCTCGACCCAATAAATTAGAAAATGTAAATCTCTCATCACTAATAATAAAAGGAATAGCCCATTGGTTTCTATTTAATTGTAGGTCACTTATTTCATCATGTATTCACAATCCATTGTGTTTAGAAATAGGGGTACTTTACTAATCAAATAGCTATTTGATTCTATCTCAACATACTCTAATTACTCTTATAATAAAAAGGATGTTTCTATTGAGTAATTAATATGAGTTCTACTCTTGAAATTTATTCCGACTAATGCGGCTCGACTTATAAATCACCAATGAGTTCTCCCAAGTGCTAATATTTAATTAGTATTACTTAAATAGATACTTAAGTAAAATAATTACATGATTAACTTAAATAAATAAGTTGGATATCACAGATGTGATATGGTTTATGTATTTAGACATATTTTTAAATTAGAGTATCATAGATGCATAAAAATATATCCATGTTTGATCTTAAATGAAAGATCGTATCAAGACCTTTGATTTGGTATAAAAATCATAAAAATCGAATAACAAACGAGAAAGTTATGATAGTTTAAACTTTTAAAATTTAAATTATATTGGGATACGTGCTGAGAGGTGAGTGGATGGTGAGATTTAATTAGATAATATTAAGTGTAATAAGAGAGTATTAATTAGCTAATTATTTTCCAAAAAGGAAATGTGTCAAAATACTTGTGACGGTCCAATAAAAAAAATGTGTCGAAATACTTGAGACGGAGGGAGTAATACATACCCACATCCATTATAAAAAAAAGGTCATGCATCACTATCCCATCACATTTTGAGGACCAATTTGGATTTAGACGCTGTGAATTATCAAAACCCCACAGCAAGATGCATTGGATTGAAGGCCTCATTTCTTCTTATATAACCTACCATTTCAGATCAAACATCATAAAAATCTTAATTAATAACTCTCAAAAATCTTAATAACTTGGTGTATTGAGACTGCATTTCACCAACATATACTGTATTAATTATCTTTGTCCAATAAAAAATAAAAGAAATTTAAGTAATAAGTTAAACTAGGTGCAACTCTGCTAGGAAAAAAAATATATATATGAAATTTCAGCTTAAAAAAAGTTAGAATATGAAATCGCATACATTAAAGTAAGCACATTGCTTCGATAAAGAACTCTCGAGTGATGATTCATTGCTTCAGCATCTCTTATGCACCTTCTACTTTTTCAGTAGTTGAAGGAGACTCTCTCAGTCTCTCATCATGTTCTGAAATTTACAACACATAATCATAGTATGAAATCAACAATTGTGATCCACATTGTATATATTATGTTTGTTTACTTTGTCAATTTGAAATACACATAAGTAATATTATGAAGATACCAAAAATCCATGTTCTGTTACTGAAGTAGCAGCTCTCTATGGCATTAAGACGATAAATTACAAACTTTCTTATGATGGCAAAGAATAATACTTACTCGCAGCGGCCATCAACTTGGATGGTGAGACGAGGGATGTTGCGCCACTCGGAATCAATCTCTAATTCCGGGCAATCTTTAATATCTATGTATTGTAAATTGATAAGAGCCTTATATGCATCCCCAGGCGGCAAACGCCTCAACTTGTTGCAACTACGCAGATATAACCACCGTAGAGATGAGAGGTTCCCCAACCATTCGAGCAATTCTTGGATTCCAAAACTCTCTAAATGCAACCTTTCCACAAAGACAAGATATTGAATAGATCCTGGTAACCAGTCCCAATCTATCATCCCTTTTTAGCTCTAAGTTTGTGAGTGAGTTGTGGCATCCTTGCAGCATGCCTTCCACAGTATCTTTGATGCTACCACTGCTCTCCCTTGACCACTCCATGCTAACATCTATCTCTATTTAACAGCAACTCCAACAAGTTTGGTTTGTAATGTATATTTGCTTTTAGAGCCTCCTCCATGTCATGCACTTTTTCCAGATTACGGATCTCCAATTTCCCTTTGAGATTCTTCAAACTTCCCAGTTCTTCAATTCCATACCCCTTCTTGTCCCCCACATTAAAATGGTTAAGTGTTTGGAGAGAAGTTAGCCTCCCAATGTTCGCAGGCAACTCTACTTGTGAGGTGATATAAAGATGCCTTAAGTTGATCAAGTAGTTAAATGTACCTGGAAGCTTCCTGAAATATGTTCTCTCAGCTTTTAATGTCTGCAAGTGATGGAGTTCACCAATCCACTCCGGCAATTCTTTAATTGTTGTCCTTGTAATGTCCAGAAGTCTCAAATGTATCAGCTTCCTAATTGAATTAGGCAACTTTTCATCTCCAAAACTAACAAGGACAAGAATACGCAAAGATTCAAAGTCTAAGAACATAGTATCGAATAATTCACTTCTCAAGAATAATATGCGCAAACATTTTGCTGACTTTTTGAGATAGGATTTGGATCGTAGATCATGTATCGAACATGATTGAAGCACGATCTCGCAAGATCATACACAAGATTGTGCATCACACAACATTCCACATTTCCATATTCATCTTCCTCTGAAACTTGCAGTAAAGAGTTGTGGAGAAGAACTTTGATGAATTTCTCGCCCACTGATTCCATTTCCTCCTTTTTTTCATCATCTTGAAGAAGAAATCCTTGTGCCATCCAATGCTCAATCGGTGCACGCTTCCTAATATGCCAACCTTTGAAGAAAATCGAACGAACAATATGCGAAGCACTTCTTGAGTGATGGTGAAGGCAAATAATCAAAGCTCAACTTCAATATTTTTTGAGATGTTTTTGCCACCTTCATCATCTGAAGACTTCAGATAATCGAGTCTTGATCTTTTCATGATTGAAGACTTTCCTCGTCAACGTTGTTTTCCCTATCCCACCCATTCCGACGATTGCCAGGATGGAGATCATCTCTTCCCATGAGATCTGACACAGCTTATCAACAATCTCCGACACCACATCATCTCTTCCAATGTAGATTCGATCAAGAGTGAGTGACTTTCTTGGGTCTTACGAAGAAGATGATAGCTGAGTTGGTCCAAAATGTTATCGGCATCGAAAGCAGAAGCTTCGAGATCCGTCAACCAGAGTTTGACAGCATCTAGGGTGATAGACTTCTTCTCAGCATCATTCAAGTAACTTTGGATCATGCCCAAAGTCGTCTGCAGCCTCTTGGCTTCTTTGTCGAGACCTCGGATTAGAGAGTATTCTTCCTTGAAAACATTGATCAGGTTCTGAAATACAACTTCGATTGCTGCACTAGACACACCTTCCATGGCTTCGCAGAAAATGCTTGTAACTTTTTTTACTTCTTCCTTTTCCTTAACTCTATGTGAAGGTGAATGATTGTAGATATGTGTGGATGTGAACGACTGACTATTCAAATCACCCTGTCTCGGTCTTCCACCAAAGTACGTCCAATGCTCATTTAATGTTTATTTTTATTTTAGCGTACAGTTTTTTAACCCTAGGATTAAGAATCCCGATCAAAACAGTAGACAAGATTATTTTACCTTTTCACTCTTTTACCCTTCTTCAACCTCTCGCCCTTGACAATTCGCTGCTGAGCTTTCAGCCACCAAGAAAGCAGGCTGATTCACATGCCTTGGATTTTAGTTCATATCGGCGATGGCCAACACAACCTCCACTCCTGCCACGGCTTTAGCCCCTCTGCACAAGGCCAAATCGTTCGATTCTTGGTTTTGATACGTTGGAATAAGATGCTTCACGATAAAGTTGGATGTGAGCAAAGCTTATGATAGAGCAGTGTACTCTAATTTCTTTGGGATTATCAAGATCTATTTCAGATCATTGCCCGCTGCTCCTTGAATCTTTGATACCAAGACAGTGGATTGGGACCGAAGCCGTTTCGATTCATTGATGCATGGCTCTCGCATCCAGATTTTAAAACTTTTGTGTCCGACGCTTGGAGTAGCTATTCGTTTGAGGGGGAGCTTGTACTTAAAAAGAAGTTCCAAAAATTGAAGGAAGATTTACAGTGCTTGGAACAAATCTCATTTTGGTTCTTCTTCTCTTTTACAGTAATAATCTTCTTTTCCTCATAAATAAATATAAAAGTAGTGCGTGCTTAAATCAACCCTTCTCCTTGGAGAAGAAGAGAAAGAGAAGCTATATATTTGAATCTGAATAAATTCAAATACCAATAAAGTTATAAATATTCAATCAAATATAATTTCGAATTTATATAATTACTAGTAATTAATTGTGACTCCACTACAATTTGCATGAGTAAAATAAATCGGTATTCTAAAAGATCATCATATCATGAGAGCTCTACTAGTGGGTTGTTAGGTTAGGTTAGGTTTAGGCCACTTAGGTAGGGCTTAAAGTTTGTAACTAATTTCAACTCATTTGCTAATGTTACTCAGGGGCCCCTAATCTAATCTAATTAAATTAATTCAGGTCCATGTTTATATTTTATGACGTTCATAGAGTTAAATTAGTGCATGCGAGTATGCGACCCAATTTTATTATCGAATAATCTATAATTATTTTTAGATGAAATATAGTTCATGGCTCTCAATTTGAATAATCTAAAACAAAATTATTATTATTATTATTATTATTATTATTATTATTATTATTAAAAATCTAAAACAAAATTATAACCAATTTAGTAATCATAATTGTTCACGGGGGAAATGGCCGGAGCGGCGGAGAAGTGCTCGATACCGGCTATCAGAAGCACGCGCCGCCGCTGGAATGGTGGCGGGGCACATTATCTACCTGAATGCCGAGTGCTTGTTAAAAAAGAGAAGGCATAGAAAAAGGAAGAGCTGAAGTCTCGATGGGTCGTACATCATGCTGCAACAGATTGTGCATTGTGCGGTAGCCAGTAAGTGCGTTAAAACTGAACTGTAGTTTTTGAATTGAGAAATCTTATTCATCAATTGAAACCCTAATCAATCATGCGATCTTTGTCGAAGTACTTGGCCGTTGAGATGGTGTTTATTGATATGGAAATTTATGGTTGCTTTGTGGAGTTTGGGTTAGAGAAAGAAAAATGTTAGTAGAAATTAGTATTCTCACCATTGATTAGTAGTTACAGTCCGATCATTCGTTTGATCTCTTGTCATATACCTATAATTGAATTGTAGATTCAAATAGACACTGATTTCGTAACTCAACAATGGAATTATGCTGTGAATGAATCATACATAAATTTTTCATTAGAGTTTCTGTTTGGTACTTATTGTATTGCAAATTGCAGGGTGTGAAGGACTTCTTAAATTCAATTTACAGCTGATTTTTATTAATTTAATTAAACCTAATCCTTGCATTGTCTATCGAAAACTTAAGAATCGGACGCAGCACAACGAATATTTCCACCATTTTGTTATGTCGTGCAAGGAATTCATTATCGATGAATATACAGCTCAGGTGGAAGGTGTATATAATTTGTAAAGGGGAGCTGATATTATTTTCGAGTTTTAAATCTTCTACTAGTTTTTTTTTTTTCAATTGAATTTCAAGTTTCAAATACATGTTTGGTCATTAGTTGCACAGTAGATAAACAATGAAGCTTCAGTTGCTATGAGAGGAAGGACAATATGGGAAGAGCACATACTTTGAAGTCGTAACATAACATACTAGCAAGTGTAGTGTAGTAGTAGTATGGGAGGCAAATGATTGTCATTTGTAACATTGGGGATATTTTAGTGAGGACATTTAGATGATTTGCGGCAGATGTCAATCAGAACTCCGTCATTAGAAAATTGTTTCCTTATTCTGTTAAATACATGCTAATGACGATAATTATACAATGTTGTTTCTTGTTTGGTTGTCATAAATAAAAATGCCAGATTTTGAATAAAAGGTCATTTTTGAAGTGCTGAACATAAATTCAATTACAATCTTATATGCTAAATGGAAATAAAAGGAAACTAATAAATTGTTTCATTACAATTTTATTCCTTATATATAAGTAGGATCCATATGGATCTCTCAAATAAAGAATTAAATGAATATTCCAGAATTGCATTCTGTATGCCCTTTTTATTCAGCACAATTTTCATTTGGTTTTTGATTTTTCGTAGCACCTTTGGTATGTATATCTGAGGGCCTGAAGTATTATGCCTTTTTCTCTTATATGCGATCCTCTCTTAGTTTATTCGAATTCTGGACAAAATAACTCCAGATTTTGATTCCCGTTTATGTTAAGTGGACGATTGCATCCACTGAAACCATATTTGTATCTGTGTTGATCTCCTCCCTGTTTCCTGGTTGTATCTTTCATAGTTTCTAAACTCAGTTGTTGAGGTCTTCCTTTCATTTTGTGTGAACTATTAATATTACGACTATAGCCCATGAGGTTGTGTAACAGGTACACTCAACCCACTGAAATTTATATGAAGAAATACACACACAACTTATATAGAATCCAAAGTGTACATGAACTTTTGTGTGTTTATCTTTCTTGTATAATGTTTTAGAATTTCCAACTTTTGTGATGTCTAGAGTACTAACCAAGTTACGATGTCTGATTATTATTCATTAATCATTTCAAATTCGTGTAGTTCGGCATACAAAGAACATTTTCTTTGTTGAAAAGTGGAAATGAATTCATCAAATTGTGGAAATGGATCGGGCGAAGAGGAAGTCTACAATGCTCAAAGGGGGAAGAAGCAATATCATCGTCACTCTACCCAACAAATTCAGCAACTTGAAGAGTACTATTGAACTTCAAATATATGTGTTTGCATTTTTTTTTCTTCATCTGTGATTTTAGTTCTTTAAAATCTTCATTTGCATGTCAGATATAGCTCCGTTGATCTTGAATACAGCAGGACTTGAAAAGTATTCCATTTTTCTTTATTTTTCACTCATGAAGAATGTCTCCGACTTTATATATTTTTCTATATGTATTCTGAAAGCGTTGGTGCTGTAATGTAGGCATATTTTACAGCTGCTGTGAGAAAATACATTTCATTAATATTGCACTATCATGATAAGTGTATGAAACATGATTCTTTTGCGCTGTCACAATAGTTTTCAATAGGTATATAGATTATTCAGATTTTTTTTGTTGATGATAAATCTGTACAATCCCTTCTATTTTATAAGTATCAGGATGTTTATGCTTTCTCCTTTTTGGTTTTTTGTGCTAGTTTTCTTCTCTCCTTTTTCTTCTGTCCGCTGATTATGTGTGTCCATGTAGTTTCTATAAGGAATGCCCACACCCTGATAAGAACCAAAGGCAGCAGTTAAGCAGGGAATTAGGCCTTGACCAGAAGCAGATAAAATTCTGGTTTCAGAATAAAAGGACTCAAATTAAGGTGCTCCATGGTTGAAACTCGTATACTTTATGTTATTATATGCTGATCATCAATTACATTAGCCTCATTTATGGACCATCTAATTGCTTCTTCTTTTTTCCCGTATATTTAGGCTCAAAATGAGAAAGCAGACAACAACGCCCTCCGCTCCGAAAATGAAAAAATTCATTTTGAGAATCTTGCGATGCAAGAAGCACTGAAGAGCATCATTTGTCCAGCATGTAATGGTACAGCTCTTGGGGATGAAGAGAAAAGCCACATTTTGCAGAGACTGAGGATGGAAAATGCACGGTTGAAACAGGAGGTAATTCTTATCTTCTTCATTTGATGAAAATTACAATGACTGTTTAGATATTAAGATAAGAATGAGATGTCTTATATTCTTACATTGGTTTTAATTCTTTTTTAATCAAAATGAGAATGAAGAAATGAATTAGAGAAGCTTCCTAAGAGTTGGAGCTATTAGTCTGTTCAATAATAACTGTGAGACTCTTACTTGGGACATTTCTTATTATTGGTTTTCTCAAAACTGTTTCAGTATCAACAAACGATGGACTTCTTTTCCAACTATATGGGAAATCCAGCAATGCCTTTACCTGCAATGGAGCCCCTGAAAAAAGAGCATGAAAAACACCTTCTAAGTGAAGGGATGAGAGTTAATCCTCTAGAACTTGGACATATACCTCGAAATTCCGACAATCTCATACCTCCACATGATTATACTGGAACACCGGACCAGGAGAAATCTAATCTTATTGAGGCAGCATGTGTTGCCATGAGTGAACTTATCGAACTTTTTCGTGTAAACGAGCCATTATGGATCAAGTCCACGGCAGATGGTAGATATGTGCTACACCGTGATAGTTACGATAAGCTTTTCCCGAGGTCAAATCACTTAAAAACTACAAATGCTCGATTTGAATCTTCGAAAGACTCAGGCGAGGTGGCCATGGCTGCAATACATTTAATTGAAATGCTTCTGGATGTGGTGAAGTTTGATGACTCACTTTTCCTATATATATGCTACAGCTTTTTCTTATATAATTAAAATGCTTCTTGTTTTGCTGATGTTGCAGAATAAATGGAAGGACATGTTTCCAACTATTGTGATGAAAGCAAGGACCATTGAAGTGATTGATACTGGAATCTTGGGCGGTTTATTACATTTGGTGAACACTTTTACAAGTCCTTACCATATGTTTTTCCCCAGAAATATAAATGGTGAAACCTAAAATGTGACTATTTTTGATACAGATGTATGAGAAAAGGCACATTCTGTCACCTCTCGTGGCTCCTCGAGAATTCTTCTTCATACGCTACTGTCGACAGCTTAATTCAAGCACTTGGGTAATGGTAGATGTATCTTATGATTTTATAAAAGAGCTCCAAGATTCTGCTCCTATGCGCTCATGGAAGCTTCCTTCGGGATGTATGATTCAAGATATGTCGAATGGAAAATCAACTGTGGGTTCTGTATCACTTTGTTGGGCTAATTGCTATAATCTGATTTCTTGAATCATAAAGATGATAATTATACAACATCTACTTTATGATTAACTTATTCTTGCAGGTTACATGGATTGAACATGTTCAAGTAGACGACAAATCATTGACTCATCGTATGTATAGAGACTTAGTGTGCGGTGGTCAAGCATATGGAGCCAAAAGGTGGATTAGTACACTTAAGAGGATGTGCGAGAGATTCGCATTCTCAATGGGCTTAACTACAAGGCCAAAAGATGAACTTGAAGGGGGTATAAATTTATATTTATGTTCTCTCCCAATACTACAACGAAGTACATGCATGTCTTAAATTGTTCAATAATTTTCTTTTGTCATTTAGTTATTAGTTCACTAGAAGGACAAAGAAACGTGATGAAGCTTTCGCATAGAATGGTGAAGATCTTTTGTGAAGTATTGAGCATGTCAGATAAACTCGATTTCCCACAGCTATCTGATCAAAATAGTGGAGTTCGAGTCTCACTCCGGAGAAGTAATGGAGCAGGCCAACCTGAGGGCTTCATTGTTAGTGCAGCTACCTCGCTTTGGCTTCCCCTTTCAAAAGAGAATCTCTTTAAGTTCTTCGTAGATGAGAAGAAAAGAGTCGAGGTATGTATATGAAGTTAATTTATATACATAATTAAGTGGAAATACTAAATGCATTTGCTTGTGCAGTGGGATGTCTTATCGAGTGGAAATCCTGTGCATGCTGTCGCATGTATCCCGACTGGGGCGGCTCCTGGAAATTGCATCTCCATCATCCAGGTTACTACTTTCTCTATCTAAGACAAATGCAGAAGAATGTTCTCAATTTCATTTAAATGCTGCGAGCTATATATGCATGTTTAAACCAGTCAAACTCCACCTAATTGTATAACACTATTTTACCAATTCTATAACGAATGATCGACTTTGACTAATTAATACTCAAACTATGGGAAAATATGCAAATCTATCCCCTGATCAATTGTCTAGTAGTTGAAAGTTGAGTAGGATCATTGGGAATTTGAGCATGTGCAGTAACTAAATAAATTAATACTTACGTATGTATTTCCACATCAAGCCACGTAAAAATCCCAAAACTCCCACTCAGCTGTCAGGTATTGGAATATTTGTCCGGGAATAGATTTATATAGTTTATACCTTAGTTTGGGTACGGATGAAGTCGATAGCAAGGATAGGATTGAAAAATAAGTGATAGTTTGACTATGTAACCTTATTAGAATGCAAGAGTCGTAGTTTCTTCAATTTATGTTTTATTAACTTCTATCCTTCATTATAATGAATGAGTTTATCCGTTCTCCTAGTCGTTGTATCTTATGTTTGAAAATCATTGTCTTTCGCGTGAAACAGCCTTTTGTTCCGGAAGAAAACAAGATGCTGATGCTGCAAGAGAGTAGCATTGACCCTCTTGGAGCAACGATGATATACACACCAATAGATTTAGCAGCTATGATCTCAGTGGTGAATGGTGAAGACGAGATGCAAGTATCAATTCTTCCATCAGGATTCGTCATCTCTGATGATGGGCGTGCTAACAAAGGAGTTGGAGCTTCGGCTAATTCGGGTTCACTCCTCACTGTTGCTTTTCAAATACTAGTGTGTCGTAACACATTGACGAAGCAACTGAATATGGAGTCCGTGGCGACGGTGCACACTCTTATAAGCTCCACGGTTCAAAAGATTAAATTAGCACTTGATTATTCTGATTGATTGATAGAGTGTTTTCTGCTTTAGATATGTAGGGAAATGGACGAGCCTGAGTTCATGTTTCCTTAACACTATCTGTGAGCCTTGAAATTCAGTGAAATCTTACTTGTGAATTTCGTTGATAATAAAACAATTTATATTATGGGCTTTCCCAACTGCACAAGTCTATGTTGAAATGCAGAAGTGTATATTTTGATTATTAACTTGGTTGGAAGAAGACGGATGAAAAATATGAATTATCTTTATAACAGCTCGCATGGCAATTCTTAAATGAATTGGTGATCAAATACGGAGTATAAGAGAACAAAAAATTAAGTAGAAAGAAGAATGAGAAACTCCATTTTCAAGTTAAACTTAGAAGCGGAAGTAAAAATAATTTTTTCCTTGGTATAATTATGAAAATACATGCGCGGCTATTCAATTATTGCATATGTTAGGTTTTAGTTTATTAACTGACCTGCAGTTTAAATATATAATTTGAAATATGCTATTAGTAGTATTCCTGACACCTTATATGTCTTTTTATTCTATGTCTTTTAATTTTTGTAAGGTTCATTTTTGTTAAGTTTGTTTCGTTATTTTTTTTTTTTCTGTAACATGCACACATCTCTATATCCCAAACGCCAAACCTTAAGCAAAGCAAATCAAATTTGATCGACTTTTAGAGGAGGACGCAAAAGTAAGTGGCGAAGGGCTTTTATTCTGTAAACATCCGAAGCAACTATTGTATTAGTATAGGTGGGTGCTACAATGCAAGCAACAGTAGTAGCAAAACCCGCAATCACTTTCAGAAAGAAGATTATACAACTATTCCACTCCCTTTCAACAAGCATTTTGCGGCAGCAGTTAAAGCTCACTCGAGGTTCTCACGACCTCTATGTAGCACCAAATTCATAAAAGGAAATACCACTTATTTTTTAGTGATCGACGACGGCTCTTTACATATTACAAACAAAAATAGCTCATGATTTGGCCTCTTCGTTAACTAAGCTCTAATCATATGTCTCCTTTAGATATCTTCGGGGCCATTGATTTCCTGCACACGGGTTAGTTAAACAAACAAAATGAGTTTATCATTTCTGAAAATCAAACCTAGTTGTAACGGGCCAAGAGTTCGACCCTTTTATTTTACCTTGTTTTCAATCACCTTTCCATCAGGGATTTCTAGCTTCAAGCCAGGCTTAGCAGCAATAGTCACTTTGCCCTGAAATGCCGAGCAATACCCAGAATTCAGAAATTGCTCAAGTTTAGAAATAGTAAAGTTGCTAATATTGAAGAATTGAAATTCTAATGTCCTAGTTGTTGTACCTTCACAGTAACATTAGCTCCAAACCAGACGTCGCCAGTCACCTTTAAGCTATCCAGGTCAATGATGCTGGGGATAGACTTGAACCGACTCAAGAAATCAGCAACCTGCAAAGAGAAGTCAGAGTCAGATTCATAAAGATACAGAGTTAGCCAATACAGTGAAGATAGTAGTCCAGCTGAATCTCAACCTTCTTGAATTCAGGACCCAAATCGATAGATGGGTTAGCCGGATTTGCCCTTGCTGGGTTTCGAGTCACGAAGCCATCGTTCAAGGTATACAGATCAGACTGTTAAAAGATAGAGTGTGAATTAACTTATATTGTTAAGCTGCAACGTATGTAGTCCCAATAGCCGGACATTTGCAATAGCTTACTTGAACAAGAAGCAAATCTGAAGTTGCCTTTACAGGTAGGAACCGAGAACGGGGCACGTTGATTCCAATAGCATGATCAAAGAACTTAGGGAATTTTGAAAGCAAAGAGGATTAGATCAGTTTCAGAGGCAACCAAACACCAGCAAATACATGAATACAAATTACTGTGGAAAGTTTCAAGGAGAATAAGTGGTCTTGTACCTTTATCGCCGCACCTGCTGCTGTCTCGAGTTGAAGAACTTTGACCCCATCCACCTCCTACAATGTAAATAGAGACTTGATCAGAAAATAGCGGCAAATTAATATCCACTGTATTAGCAATACAGGAGACACCTTTTATTTCATTTTTATTAAGAGAATAGATATACCTTAGGGTTGGGAATAATCTCCATTTTCAATGCATCTGCTTGCACAAGTCTGTCGATAGCCTTCAAGTTAATCCACCTGCATGATTTTTGTCACGTAAATTGTTAGAGTAGCTTCACAATTTTGCTTGCATAATTGACATTAGTATATGCAACAGGCAACTGCTGAAAGAAACTAGCTCAAGTCTGGGTCATGACTCACAAGTTGTTTGTGTTGAAAATTTTGAACTTCTCTATTGACTTGAATTCATTGATCTGTATCAAAAGAGAGGATAATGATATCAGTATTCACATCCAAAGCAGGTCGCAGGTTAATAATAAAGGTAGGAGGTATGTAAAAAGAATGAGGTAAGTAAGGGAGAAAGTGAGCAAATAGGCTTCAAACGTTAGATGATGCTTAAGATAGGAGTAACTTTAGAACATAAACTTTGCTGCTACGATCCACTGGTCAAAAACCAGATCAGCGTACTAAAGAAGGATTCAGATGCAGATAACCTTCATTTCGCACTATCTCAAAATATGATGCCGCAAGGCCCACAACTGCTATGTAGAATCTGTGCTTCTAAATTTTATAGCCATACAAATCTTCATAAATATAATAATATTCAGACATCTCATTATTTTGTGTTAATGTTCTTTTGCAATAAATTAATTATATACCAATTCTATCGATCTAGTTTTTCAAACAAACTGAGGCAGCAGTTTCATCAGTTGTTGATGATTCACCCAATATCTGATTCCAAAATTATACTCGTATATGAGTCCACCTAAGTTCATCCCACCCCCCTACCCCATCCAAAAAAAAAGGGGACGACATTCAAGCTGAAAACTGGTATACAGTAGTAAGAACTGTTTTGCCTTCAGCTAAAAAGTGCACTAAGAAACAACAATATTGTAGCAAGGTCATGAAGTTGAGAGGTATTGTTCCTACACACATGGAATTGTACTTCAACATGAGAGAGAGAGAGAGAACTCACATGTGCATCAGGGACTTGAGCTATTTCCAGAAGCTGCAAGAAAGGACTTCCAGTTACAACAAATTATGATTTACCATTAGAAGTAGCTGCATAACAACTAAATAGAGCGGTAGAAAAGAAGAAACAGCATATAGTATCAAGCAATTAAGAGATTATTACCAGCTCCATGAGGTCGTATTGACAAATAATGTTCTCCAATATTAACCGGGTTTTTTTTTTATTAAAAAAAATAATCACAGTATTTTTTTATTATTAGAGTTGGTGTCATCAGGTATTAGAAAGTTAAACATCACATTGCATTCATATGTTCAGATAAATAAGCAAACATTTCTCAAGGAAAAAGTTTGCAAGGGCAGCCATCAAATAAGACATAATTGCTAACAAAGATTATGGCAAGCCTCTAACCTCCATACATCAAAATGCATCTGGTCCAGAATAACGAAGAGAAACTAATAAATAGCATTATACATATTGCAGGTATTAAACAAAACATAGCTCTTAATATTTTCATTTAATGAATGTAAATTAGCTTTACCCCATGTCAGGAAGCATTGATTATAAAATCTAGCAAGTGGTATAAGTATTTCTTATAAAACCCAGGCCAACTTGGATTTAGGATTAATGTGCAAGAGAAGCCAACTCGTTACAGAAAGATACCTGGACTTTCCCTTCATAAGAGATCAAAGTACCACCTTTCACATCAGCCAGCGTTTTAGGTGTGACCTGCAAGGTCACATCTCTTAAAGCTACAAAACTTTGCTTCAAAAAGAACTGAAACAAAGGAGTGATTTGGTTACCTCCATGCAGTATTCATTCTTATTGGTGATCAAATGATTTAGAATTTCTGCAACAGTGAATTAAGGATATGTATGGGTGGATCATTGATTTGCCAAAACAGGGGAAAAAATTACGAAAAGGACAGTCGAAAAACCAGTATATAATGCAATTATTTAAAAACAAGCTCCATCCACTAAAGGATACTCAGATCAACAATAGCTCCCAAGTTATCTGAATTAGCAACAAAGACATATTCTTTGCCCTGAGAAGAAAAAAAAAAAGTACTTAGTAAGTATATGTGTGTCATACTGCTCATCAAAGTGGCAGAAGCATTTGAGGGTTATGACCTTTGACAGCAATGCATCAAGCTTCCCACTATTCTTCAAAGAAGGAAATACATCTCCATGACCGGGGGGGTACCTGTACTAGCAAAGGACATGATAAGTGAAACATAAACAAGAGATGAGTAGACTGCATGTGAAGCCAAAAGACAAGAAACATATACAGAAATGATGAATGCGCTAACTATGGATATGATGCCGGAAATAGACCGATTTTCTATCATCCTTCAATTCGAATTGGCAAAAGCAATGTCTCCCTGCATAATATGGATTCCAAATATTCATGATTTGGATGTGAATGGGTCGAATTACTTATCCCTCAGTCTATTAGCGAACCATCTCTCTGAAAGATGTTCCACTAGAAATATTCTTGTTATTGCTTCGACTCATATTCCCCGAATATGGAATTCAAAGGGATCAAATAGGAAATAAGTAGACATCCACAACTTATAACTATATCTTGTACATAACAAGGCTAGCTGATGTGTAAAATACTAAAAAATTAAATGACATAATAAAACACAAACAAATACAAAATAAAATCTGTCAAGATGGAAGACTGAAGAATGAAGAAATCATCCATTACAAAACAAGACTTAATAAAGATGATATCATACAGAAATATGACTCTACCAATCAACTAATTTTAATTTTAGTTGATTCTTATTTGAGAACACAGAGAGAAATAGCAAAGCGTACCATGCATCCTTTCCAGTGTTTCCTTTGGAGGGAAGTGGCTTGAAATCTTCAACAACCAGGCGAGGGTATTGGCTCTGGAAAATACACAAAATTATAAATTAATAATGTTAAATATTGCCACAGTATTGAAGTTGTACTCCCATCATTGAATTAGTTAGAAAGGATATAATTATACAAACCTGATTAAATGTATGAATCTCGATGTTTGACTCGGCATATTTCTCAACAATCTAAAGATTTGCAAAAAAATATCAGCAAATTGACTTAAATACATGTGAAAAACCTTTCGACTGGATTCCAAATTTCACCTTTGATGTATCATCGTGAGTATTGAATGAGTTCATTAAAAGCAGGGGCACACTGCATCCATATTTCGCGTTGAGGCTCTGCACATGACTGAATTTTCAGTTGCAGGTCCTTTGATGAGAACATACAAAGAATATCTAGAGCTAACATGATACCTCTATTTGGACGACAATCAGATCAAGAAATGTCAAGCCATTACGAACTTCAATAACAGACCTGATCATAGTACAATATAATCATAACTCAAATTCAACATATACATATTAAAATAGTGTAATTGAAATTAAGGAGATGCTCCTATTGTAATTTGTATGCCATACAGAAGCCATTGGCAGGCACAAGAGATTCAATTAAAAAACCATTAAGCAGCAACTATAATGAATCGGGATAAAGAGAAAGTCTATGACAAGCTCAATAAAGATCCAAAATAATTCACAGACCAGATGCAAATTGCTATAAACTTGCAAAACAATATTCTTATTTTTAATATAACTTAAAAGGCACCAGAGTAAAACGGAGTCTAAGAAAGCCATTCCTTAACCATCCATTGCAGGCAAATATGGGAACACATGATGCAAGTGGAAACTGGTGATAAACTATTTGCTACAACATGTGCTATTATAACTGTCATTTCAGGCTCACTGTTGTAATATTCATTACAACCTCAATGCCATATTATTCATCTCAATTCTCAACAGCTAACATTGAAACCATTGCAGTGAAATCCAAATGATAAATTATAGAACATTACAGTAATAACCTATTGCTGCATAAAGCCACTCAAATAGGTCAATTGAGTATGTAAACAGTAAATGCATACTTTGGACCGGTGCACCCCATTGTAGTTCCCAAGCCTCCATTGAGTTTTAACACCACAAGTTTATCCAGGAGCTTTTTGGTCTCAGCAGCATCTACAATAAAATTAAAATTACCTTATCGTTAACCTATAACCAGCCATTCAACACTCAATTTGGTCTATCCATACGAAAATCATCGTATTGTAAACAAGGTAATAATCTAACAAACTCAAAACAACCTTCAGGCACAGGTGCTAAGGTATCATAAGGCACCACAATTTCATCAGTTGGTGTCTGGATCTTGCTCCACTCAACATGTTGGGCTTCGCCACTTCAAATTCCATCCACATAAACAAAAGGCCGGAACAAATTAGCATCATAGAAACCATTATTCAATCTTAGGGCGCTTAGATTCAAACAAGACAGCTACGGAAATGTTTACAATCTAATTCTGGGGACTATAATTCCTAGAATCCAAAAATTACGTAAACTAATTATAAGCTGAATACTAGGAGGCGCGTCTAGCGATCGCCAAAACATGGATCTAGAGCTCAAGCTACTGAACCAAATTCGCTCTAACGCTATAGAGGCTGCATGTACTTAGAATCAAGCATAAATACAAGCAACTTCAAAGAAATATTTCGCTATTCCGCAAGAAGCAGCATTAAAAAAAAATATTAATAACACTAGAAGCTAGTGCCTAATCCATGAAGTCTGCCATAATTAAAACCGTACCTGAGATAGCGAGCTACCAGATTGATGAATCCAGATTTCTCGTTTCCACTTCACCAGAACAAAACACCAAATCAATTAACACGAATCACTAGTAAGATCTACACAAATCAACCACCGAAATGCCTCAACCGAGAGATAGAGAGAGAGGGGAGAGAACCTGATCTGATTGAGAGAAGCAACATCAGATTTGAGCTTGTTGATCTTCTCGGTATCGGCGGGGCTCAGAGTAGCAGCCATTTTCCTCGAATCAACGATCACTCAGTCTATCAGTAGAAGATCTGCGGAGAGAAGAAGTTGGTGGAGAATGGAGAACCAAAAAAAAAAAGGCACGTAAAATGAAGGAAGATGAGCGAAGTGGGGTGTGAGTGATTTTATAAATTAGCTGAGGCATTAAAACGTAATTTCAGGAAAATTATGAGAAGGAAAGTGACACGTGCCCTTTCTCCTCTTTCTTCTTCTTCTTTTTTTTTTTTTGTCTTCCGGTTTTTAATTTTTGGTGCCCACAGAATTGAGTAAAGGCCATGAAAGAGAATATGCAGGCGAATATAACTTGGAATAGTGGCCAGGAATTGATCTGTGCCTTTTTAGATAAAAGATGGGATCTAAAATAAATTCATACGTATATTTATATATATATATATATATATAATTAATTAATTTAAAGTGTCAGTTATATTCAGGCATTTCTTATTATTTTGTCAGGTTAAATTATAATCTTCGTTTAATTTTTTCTCTCGAATGACACGTATGTGAGCTTGTAATCAAGACGAGAAAAGACAAGAAATTTGATAAACTATCACTACGTGTGCTGATGATAGTAATGTTTTTAATTTTTAATTTTTTATGAGAGATATTATTGTTGGAGTGAAATAAAATATCGATATGTAATGCAAACTGAATCACCAGGTAAAATATTGATATTATGTTTGCTCTATAAATAACATGATAAATATCTAATGCTTACTTTTTATTTTAATTAATAATTTCTACTTTATTTCATAAAATGACGAAAGAAAAAATTATTTCTATATACATGTGTACTCTCGTATATTGTGTTATATTTAATTATATATATATATATATATATAGAGAGAGAGAGAGAGAGAGACACACACACATTTTATATGCATGTGTAAATTTATAGCTCATTTTTAAATATTGTTTGATTAAATATTTAAATATGGATCAACTTCATAATTATAATTTTATAAGACTCCTGATATAATTAATTGAGTTATCTAAGTTCACTATCAATTGTTGTATTAATTGTGTGTGTAAAAATGAAAAATAAACATGCATATACTAATATATTTTCAAATTTCAAAGCAAAGAACAAAAAAATATATATATATATAAAATATTAAAATATTACATTAAATTGAGAGATGTTTAGACAGTAAAATTGAGATTCACTACTTAGCTTTTTTAGTATTTTAATCGATTATTCAAAATTATATTTAAAAGAAACAAATAAGAAGAAATTAGTTGATCAAATTAATATTTATACTTGAAATTTAATTAATGTGTTGAACTTTAATGAATAAAAATGAGTTTTCATAGGAATAAATACATTAATTAAGGAATTGTATAGAAAATAACATAATATATTTTAAAATATGTATAACTTAGTTAATTACAAAATTAAATGAGGTTCAAATATCAAAAATTTTGGAGGGAAACTATCCTACTTAAGATATTAATGTGATTCGAAGATTAATTAGGTTTTGATTTATCTTTTACTCTTGATAGTTTCCACTGCGTCAAGTTTGAATATGATGTTATAAGTTATCAGATTATGAATTCATACGGCTATATATCATTAAGATTTTTTTAAAAAAATTACTACTTTCAAATTTTCACAATTTATTTTGACAATTTATTTTGACAAATGTTACTATTTTGTTTTAGTAAACACGCCAAATTTTCAAATTGACTTTCCTCTGATAATACAATATAGGAAAGTTCATATACATTATATATGTTACAAAAATAACTTATAAGCATTAAATATGAGAGGCGAAGAGATGAATAAGAAAAGGATAAGCATTCGGGTATCTATAAAGGAAAATAAAAGTGAAAATAGGAATAGAATCATTAAAGTATAGAAAAATCGCAAGAATCTAATAAAGGTGCCGAAAATTTATGTAAGATGATAATGGTAGCCTTTTATATATTGAGTTTCGGAAAGAAAAACAAATAAAACATGCATGTGTGTTGTAAAAAAATTATAAAGGATAGATAATTATAAAACTAAAATTAGTTGTTTATATTGCTTGAACTTAAATTAGAAGGAAAGCAATGATAGATCTAAATACTAAAGTATTGGGGAGCAACAAGTTATGGAAAGAAAGATAAATAAGTAGTTAGTTATAACTTATAAGCACACCAAACTCTAAATAATAGCGAAGGAGATATTTTTGCGGCAGATGTATCTTTCTCTTCTTTCCCCCATGGGTTTCACCATTTTTTTTTTTCCTTTCTTAATTTACGAAGGATTATTATCATATGAACTTCTCTCTTAAAAAACTTGCATCCACTATTACTATATAGTACTATATTCATTCTTATTTTATACTCCCTCTGTTTTTTTTTATCTGACTCAGTTTCCTTATTGGGGTGTTTTTTTTGAAGTGACCCATTTATATTTTTGGGCCAAAATTAGCACATTAACCCAATTACCTACACCAAACCCTAATTAGTGAGAACCCTAATTCCCCTTCAACTTATGAATGAGAATTTCTTTCTTTTTCTCTCATTATTGGTAATTAACGTTTCTGTTTTTCCTTACAAATATGAAAGGCCACGAAAATTAAAAATAAAAAAATAAAGGAATAAATATATCACAGCTACTTCAAATTTAAAAAAAACAAATATAATAGAAATATAATAATTATAGGAATAAATTAATATAATACTTATAGAAATAAAAGAAACAATCAATCATCAACTTTAATCTACACTAATGATTCTATAGTGAGTAGTGTTTAATCTCTAATCTTTGTTTTCTTAATTTTTGTGCAAAAAGGAACTAGGCCAGATCGAAAAAAACGGAGGGAGTACCTCATATATATTTAAATGTAATGTAATAGTCTATGTATGTTTTGAAACATACATAGCCTCAAATGTAATGTGATGGAGTAAGTAATAGTCTATGTATGTTTTGAAACATAGCCACGTTTATAATGTCATAAAAATAAAAATAAAAATCACATTGCTCCATCTAGAAGCCCAATTTAAAACATAAGGGGCTTTTGAAAGATGAATATGGATATTATTACTCCTCTCCCAAGTTACTTGAGGCGTAACTTGATTTCGTGTTTCACTATTAGTAGAACAAATGAAAAAATCTGTTGGGCCATATGGAGAATCTGGTCTGGGCTATAATTCTGTCAGGCCCAAGATTACAACAAACTCGGCCCAATTTTGTATGGGGCCCGACTTTGCAATCTCCGCTAAAGATAGGAAATCAATCAAATACACTCCATTAAGTTCATGTTCATATCCAATGAAAGCAAGCTAAAGCTACCGTACTATTATTGCAAGAAAACTAAATATGAGATATAAGACTTTTCAAAGAAGAAAAAGAAAAGTTGCTAAAGCAGAAACTAAAGGATCTTCAAACCTATTTTCTCAGGAACAATATGCTTAAGTTGGTCTCGTGAACGTGCCCTTGCAAAGTTCTCATCATCAAATTTGTGTAGAGAAATGCGACGCCATGTAGGTCGCGGAGTAAGCGTGAAATTGCAGAGATCAATAATTATATTTTGTAGCGCAACCGTGTAATCCACCAAGTGCATAATCAACCCGAGTTGAGTACTCACTCCGCGATAACCGACAAACACCCACTTCCTTGAGGTGAAAATGAATCGTTTTGGAGTCATCTCCCTAGTTTCAGCAGCATGATCAGCAGTAGCATCACGTTCGTGGGGCATCTACCATAAAATTAAACGCTTCGCTTAATTATATATATCATGATAATGAATATTACTCCATTAATGAATTTAAAGATAATTAAATTACCTCTACCACAAATCTCTCCAAGCAAGGGAATGCACTTATTAGTTTAATAAGGTATAGGAGAGATTCCTTGTCATCGTGAGTTGACGGAATACTCGCCACCAATTGCTTAAGATTTGGCATCTTAAAACTATACTCTGTATTCACCTAAGCAATCAATTAAGACAAATACTCATATTAAAAAACTACTATTATTCTAATAACATTAATTCATTCTTAAATATACATATACTACCTCCATCCCATTACATTAGTCCTCTTTGCTTTTTGATTGTTCGGCACGCTTTTCCACCGAAACCTAGTACGAGTTTTAAAATATAATTTTGACGTATTCATTTTTTCACGAGGTATTATGAGTAATGTAATGGGATGGAGGTAGTAGTATATAGTATGTACCTTTTCATACAGCTTCTCCGCTAAAAATAAAATGGAGGTTGAGAGTGTGTAGCTGTGGAAACACACAACGAAACATCAACCCAGCAATATCATCCATGCATTCAGTCACGAGCCCACCAACCCAGAGGTGAGTAAGGAGAGAAACCTTGAGGAGCACAAATCTTATTGTTGTTATACCAGAGATGGTGACAATATCCGAATCTCGAACCAGGGCCGGTCCTGATTAAAAAATGGCCCATGACAAAATAATAAAAAAGGCTCTCTTTCTAAAGTAGCAATATTCATTTAAATGTAATATCATATACAGAGTATAATTTTTTTTTTTCTAGCTTTCCTTTTATAAACATACGCAATTTTTGATTGAAATTTTTGAATAAATTTAGTTCATATTCTACATTGTCAATGCATATTATAAAATATTTAATTAACTAGAAATTTAGAGTCAAGCATAAAAAGAATTGAGAGCCCATGCTTAAAAATTCAAATAGATATATTAGACCAAAATAAGAGTTAAAAAGAATAAATAAAATCTCAATTAGTGTCCGGTAAGAAAAAACCGGTAGAAATCAAAAATAAAATTCAAATAGATATATTAGAACAAAATAAGAGTTAAAAAGAATTTAGGAATTTCATAAATAAGTTTAAGAAAATTAGAAAAATGAAAAAATTTAAAATCTCAATTAGTGTCCGGTAAAAATAAAACCGGTAGAGAATCAAAAAATAAAATTCAAATAGATATATTAAACCAAAATAAGAGTTAAAAAGAATAAATAAATGGAACCCTTTTAAGAATTTAACAATATGTTATAACTATATATGTAGAATCAAAATTATGGGCCCCAAAAATTTTGGGGCCCTGGGCGGTCGCCCATCGCCCATGCTCGACCCCTCTCAAGCACGGCCCTGCCTCCAGAGTTGAATATTCCGACACATTAGAATCCAAAATTTTGATGAAAATTTAAGCCGCCCTCACTTTCTCTTCTGCAGCGGCCTCCCTCTTAAGAGTTGTCTTCTGCATTACAAGATTCATCCGTTCTTTCCACACTTTCCTCCACGCTTTTTCACGTAATGCCAACGATTCGATGTATGCGTCGAGAGAGTCCCTTCCTTCGTAAGCCCTCATAAGTGCTTCCAACATCTTTCCTGGAATATTTTCCGCCATAGCCGAGAGAATTTTGGTTTTTCTTGGAGTTGTTGGGGTTTTTCTTGGAGTAGTTTGGTTTCTTGGAGAAAGGAGGTGATAGACTGATAGGATTCCTATATGTATCTAATTAGATTTGAAAATTGATTAAACTAATTATGTTGCAACGGTCACTAATGCTTTTTTTTATATGTAATTCTACTATTTTATTAGACTAATATACGCATTAATATTTTATTTTCCTTTTAATTCATATTAGATTAGATTAGATGAGATCTCAATTAAGATATTAAAACAATCCAGTCCAATATAAAAAATTAATAATATCAAACATGTATAAAATTATTGTAAGATTGTGATGGAGAATAGTTATTAATATTTATATATTAGTTTATCTGTTACTTTAGTTGTTAGGGTTTTTATTTAATTATGTTTTTATACAGGTTTTGGCCTGTTTACTTAGTTTATATATATGTGATTTCTTATGCATTGGGGGAGTAAGATTTTGATATAACTCTTGTGTTCTTCCGGTATTCAATAGAGAATCAACGGAATTCACTTTATATGTGTTCTTTTCCGGTATTTTGTTAATCTTAATCAACGGATTAGACACTTTTCCTGCATCAGTTGGTATCGAGAGTCTTGCTACGATCCTCCGAGAGTCTTGCTACGATCCTCCTACGCGATGGAATATCTTTTTGCATCTTTGGACAACGATTATGCTAGGTTTGATTTGGCTACGGATTATTTGGGTCATCTGATTTATGATGATGACTCATCCCCTATTTTGGTGGAGGATATGGTTCATGACTATCTGGGTCCTCCAATTTTTGACGATTACCCAGAAGAAATTATCCTGTTGGATGAGAAATTATTTTTGCCAGATGTTAACAATCTGTCGCAGTGCAAAAGTTTTCTTTGGTGGCGGAATATCACCCATGGCTTCTTGGCAGTTATAATATGATTGTGGATGGAGATATGTTGGTTTTCATGTTCAAAGCAGTTTGTGTTATTTGTGAAAAGATTAATGTTAGATACAAAGCAACTGCTAATGTTCGTTGTCGTGAGATGCATTTTGAGTTTCTGATGCTTTTTGCAAGTGATAATTGTTGGATTCGGGATCCCTCGGATGTAGTTTTAATTATTTTCAATAATTATTATCATACGATTATAGATCTTGTAAGCGAAAACCGATCTAAGATCGTATACGTGTTTGCGTAGGTTCGAGTCCCGGCGGAGGTTCGATTTTTTAACCTCTACCTCTGTTAAGCTACGCTCTCCCCCTTTCTTATCTTTAATCGAAAATTTGTAGTTCTTTAGAAATTTAGTGTGTGCTGCTTTATTCTGAATTATGGGTTAGTTTCATGCTTCATTGTTATGCTTATGGTTAATTAGTAACAAGGGCATAAAGGTTATAAATTCGGTTTCGATCATGGTATCGGTGCTACAGTTTGTTCAAGTGTTGGTGATTATCTATCATACTTGGTGTGCTTGACTAGTAGGAGGTGTAGCATGCTTGTTCATAGGTTGAAAATTAGTAAATCATGATTTCTCTCTTAAGAGTTGAGATTTGAGGTTGTTACCTTGAAAAGGAAGTGGGGCGAGTTGTGTGGTGTGGTAGCTTGATGGCTGGTTTTTGAGATAAAACTCTTCCTCTCCTTCCTTTCCTTGTTGTTGCAGCTCCTCCCTTCTTCACTTTCACTCTCTTGGTAGTTTTCTCTCTTTTCTCTCTTGGTATTTTGAAGAAGTGTGGCTAAATTGGGGAGAAAGATATGTATATAGGGGCAGCCTGTACCCCTTTGATCCAGTGTGGTAAGTTGACTAAGGGGTTTGAGTTGTAGTATATCGAAGTAGTCCATTCTTGTGTTCCTTTTGTTCTTGTTTGATGTTGTATGCAGATTTTTATTTGTTGTATATGTTCAGACTTTGGTTCCCTTTCTTTTTTGTCTCATTTGGCAGATTTTCTGCAGCTTATAGTTTGTCCTCTAGCATCTGATCTCTTATCCTTTTCTCTATTGCAGGTTGCTGCTGGGGTGATGCTAAGTTTATGCAGTTTAAGCTTAGGATGCAAAGGAGACTGATTTCCTTTCTTCTTTTAGACCAGGGATTTGAATTGGTTTTGTTGTATTCTCACTATCATAAAGTTGTAACAGAGATGTGTGATTTAAAGTCCTATTTTCTATCTACTTTGATAAGGTGTCGAGATGTTTGCATTATGCAAACACTCATTCTCATTGATTATTAGTATTAATTGACTTGATTTGTTGGAGTATAATAAATACATGATGATTTATGATTATTTAGTTACTAAACCTGGTTTCTAGTTTCTCTATTGGGTTCGGCCCAACTCAAAGTGCTTGGTCTTTGACCCAATTACTACGTAGTGGTAATCAAGTTCGAAACAATCTTAATAGATTATTCAAAGCTAAATACATCATAAATCAAGTTGCTACTCAATTCTAATATTGCTCGATTATCATCTTAGCTTAATCAGAAATCAAGTTGCTATTCAATTCTAATATTGCTCGTTTATCATCTTAGCTCAACAACTTGTTTAAGCACTTAGTCGACTATTTGACGGTATTTAAAAATTTATAAGAATCAAGTTGTTACTTGATTCTTATATTACTTTCTCATTAGTTGTTCAAGGGATTCTAATTCAACTACGTAATTAATCATTCTAGATAGTTAGGGAAAATACGGGGCGTTACAGATGTAATCCCAGCTTTTGACATGTATTTTAAAAATTCACATATGAGGTATTTCCCTCCTCGATCAGATCGAAGGGACTTGATAGTTCTCTCATGACGATTCTCAACTTCCGCCTTAAATTCTTTGAATTTCTCAAAGGATTCAGACTTCCATTTCATCAAATAAACATATCCGAACCTTGAGTAATCATCAATAAAAGTGATGAAGTACTCAATAACACCTCTAGCTTGAATCGACATTGGACCACACATGTCTGTGTGAATCAAATCTAACACTTTCTCTGATCTGTTTCCCTTAGACTTAAAATTTCTTTTAACCATCTTACCTTGCAAGCAAGATTCGCAAGTTGGAAATGATTCCACTTGGAGTTTCTTCAAATTACCATCTTTCACCAACCTTCGAATCCACTTAAGGTGGATATGACCAAGCCTCAGATGCCAGAGTTATGTTTTAATTCACACTCAAATAAACCTTGCGTTTCTTAGAACATGATGATGTGCTATTAAATGCAGCATGTGTACAGTTTATGGTATAGAGATTGTTAGACATAGTACCAGAACAAATAATATCACCATCACAATAAATAGTAACATTACGAAAACCGAAAGAAACAGAATATCCATCCAAATACAATTTGGAAACCGAAATTAAGTTCCTCCGAAAACCAGGTACTAACAAAACATCTCTTAAAACTAAAGTTTTATCAAAAAATGGTAAACTGACAACTTCCACTGCAGAAACCGCCACTTTCGCAGCATTCCCCATGGTGACGGTAATCTCGCATGCACTCACCCGCCGGGTTTGACTGAACCCCTGCAAGTCAAAACACACATGATCAGTGGCTCCAGTATCTACAACTCAAGTGTTGGTAGAACTAGCCGCTAAAGAAGTTTCGACAACTAGTGCACAAGATGTACCTTGACCACTGCCTGCCCTCATTTGAGGACAAGACGCCTTGTAGTGCCCTTTTTGCCCACAACAGAAACACCTCCCCTTAGGCTTCTTTATGCCACCTTGAGGTCCCTTGCCCTGCTGAGTGCCAGCCCCTTGATTCTGACTACCCTGCTTCTTCTTCTTCCTAAATCCGCCCTTAGGTTTAGCAGAAATAGAAACCGTAGTGTTATGAGCCAGAGCATCAGACTTAATCACCGTTTCAGCTTGCACTAGCTCATTCAACAGTTGGGCTAACATGAAATCTTTCGGATTCATGTTGTTCAGCCGAAATTGGTTGAATGAATTAGGAAGGGATTCTATGATGATATCGACCTGCGATTCCGCATCAATTTCAGCACCTAGAAACTCCATCTCATTAAGATGACCAATCATCTTAAGAACATGTTCATTTACGGATTCCCCGTCAGACATTTTCAGCGTCAAAACCAAATTCATAGCCTTTTGACGCGCCTGATGGCCGTGATGGCCAAACATCTCAGTGAGGCTTAGGACCATACCAGCTGCTGTTTCGACATTCTGATGTTGATGCTACAAAATGGTCGATACTGAAGCCAGTATATAACATTTTGCCATCTCATCTGCCTTTTTCCAGTTGGTATAAGCCTCACGTTGTGCGGCCGTGGCTCCTGCAGCTGGCTTAGGGGGCCATTCCTCAGTAAGGACAAATTTGTGTCCGTCAGCAGTAAGAACAATATCCAAGTTTCGTTTCCAATCCAGGTAATTGGAACCTTCGAGTTTGTTTTCTTTGAGAATTGAAACAAGGGGATTGAAAGACATAATGTAGATAGAAATAAATAATACAAAGTTAATGTCATATACTTTGAAGCATTATTATATTGTAAAACCTTAAATCAATATAAAATGCGACCCCCGACTCCTTAAGATTTTATATGCAAGCCACGTTGGGTGGACGTTTACATATAATCTCTTTAAGTAGGTTTTTATGCCTTTAATTTCATTATCCAATCAACCTTTCGCCTTATGATTGATGAAATTAACAGTCGGTCACTCCTAGCCATGCAAATTAATTAATTACCTTTCCGTAGGGAAATAATCAATTAGTAATTTACATCTAGGTGAATATCATAACTTAATATTCCAAAAAATCCTATTTTATAAGAATAACCCTACCGTATGGAGGTGATATCAATATAAAATAATTTTTCAATATTATCATATGAAGTTTAAACCAATGAAACGTATAATTAGCATCTCCGAAGGGATATGCTTGTGTCAGCAAGCGAATGCTAATTAATTCATTTTTAAACCAATTATGGAGGCTAGATTATTATAATTTCTGAATATATACAAAATAAACCAAAAATAATAATAATATTTTCCCACTTAGTAATTTTGAACCAAGATTTTATTTCATTCTCAAACATAGCATATAATTAAAAATCGCGAATAATTAAACAATATGCTATCCACCACATCAAATAAACAAGCACAAGATAATTAATTAAAAAATAATTATCTAATTATCATGGCCTTCAGTTTCTTCGAACGAGCTTGAAAAATATTAGAGTGGGTCGTTGGGCCGAGAAATCGGGCTGAAATGGGCCTAGGGTTTTGGCCCGTTAGGGTTTTGAAAAACCCTAACATCCGCCGAAAACCCTAGCCGCCTAAACAGCCGCTGCCACCATCTCTAGCCGCTGCCACCCGCCGCTGCATCTTCACATGAGCTCGGAAGGAGTCTGCCGGAGTACTCCCACTGTTCCGCCGCCGGTAGCATGCCGGAAATGCGGCTAGAAACAATCTACAGCCGCTACCGCCGCATAAACATAGTAGTAGCCGCTGTTGCTTCCTCCACCGCCATCTCCTCTCCATTTCGACACCCAGCTGTCCCAGGACATCCAAAGGGAAGCCGGAGATCACGCTGCAGCCGATCGACGCCGCTGCTGCAAACTAGGGTTTTTAGACACCCTAGTGGCCGCCGCCACTACAAGCAACGGCTTAACAGCCGTTGTCCGCTGCTCCCACTGCTTTAGTGAAGTCTCCGGAGCATCACTGTCATCGAGAGGGTCGCCCGGTGGCTCCTACAGTGCCGGTGACCGAGAACTGCCGCGGTAGGGTCGAAACCCTAGCCGCGGTTCTCACCACTGCCGCAGCGCCGCCGCGCCTTTATCGACGTCCGACAAGATGTCCAACATCCCTCCACCATCTGCTGCTGCCATGGACAGTTGCTTTGTCCTCCGTTCATGGTGGCTCAACGAATTACATAGATCCAAAATTTACATCGAATTTACAAAAAAAATAAAATCAAAAATAAATCTACTCTAACACGATCAACCCTCGTGTGTTTACAAACGCAGCCACAAACAGATTGATTTTAATACAAAATCAAAACCAAAAAACATTCGTATTACCATGACAATTTGGATCTCTGCAAAACCGAGTTAATTGCATCCAATACAATAATATGAAACAAATAATTATACTTAATTAAATCTACAGACCCTAGTTGGCTCTGATACTAGTTGTTGGATCCGGGATCCATCGGATGTAGATTTAATTATTTTCAATAATTATTATCATACGGTTATAGATCTTGAAAGCGGAAATCGATAAGATCGTATACCTATTTGCGTAAATTCAGCGGAAAACTGAATAGAGGAAAAGATCTTCCACACACTAGATCTCTGCACATGAGATCTAGCTCTTGAATGTAGACCTTGAGATCTTTTAGAGTATTCCCTAGCAACGAAAAGAATTTCGAGTGGGCGAAAATCTATCTTCTCTGCCTACCCAAAAACCGGCGCCCCTCTCCTCTCAGATTTTTCAATCTGAAAATCGCGTCCATCTCTTTCTCTACTTATCCCTTATTTATAAATAAGAATCGGAGTAGTGGAGAAGTTAGGGTTTGGTTAATAGGTCAAGCTATGCTCTATTGGGCTACTCCAGGATCTTAAGGAGGATTTGGGCTAGGCCTCCCAATATAATTAAATAATTCAAGTATTATCTGGCCCCGTGTAATATCCCGAATTTTCTAAAATTATTATTATTATTATTATTATTATTATTATATAGTGTATACATTAGATGGGTTTGATGGATAAATATATCTGCATACATAGTTATTAAAGGATTAATAAGCATATTAAATATATTTATATATTATATATTAGATATATTGTTTTGAGATAATATATAAATAAAGTATAATTATAGCATTAGTACATCTATACAACTTACGTAAAAGCAGATCATGTTGAGTGCTTGAATTATGTTAGTAATACCTACGTATATAGGATAAGACTTCCAAGTGTGGAATGACTTCCACCTCTTGCTTCATCTTTACACATGGCATGTCACTAGGTAGTATAGGTTTGATTCATAAGCCTACCCTATAGTAGATGACTATCCTAAGCTACGAAAAAATATTCCTATATATATATAGATGACTATTTTCATTATTTGTATCTATAGAAGCCATCATTTAGTAATTGTGTTTCAAAGCTTCCATCATTTAGTAATTGTGTTTCAAAGCTTAAGCAGTTAGTGCTAGTAGAAGTAAAAGTTCGAAGGCAATATCGAAAAGGATTAGTAGTTTTCGATTCAGAAACGAGATTTATGTTTTGTTGCAGTGGCTCAGGTTATCAGGTGAGGCTTTATCTTCGATAGTAAATGTGAGGCTTTATTTTCTGTAAGCAATTATGAGGCTTTATTTTTAGTAAGCAATTGTGAAGCTTTCTATACTTACAAAGTATTATTAGAGTGTGTAAGCTCTGATAAAATGAGATTATCCATGAAAATATTTTAATGTGTTGTTACATATTTAAGGCTCTTATAATGTATGCGATCGGGTCTTTCGGTTGGTCTAATACACTAATCGGGAAGCTGTGCGCACACTTAGAAATCGTTGGGTTGATCACCAATTGATTCTAACTTGAGGGGAGAACCTCTGGATGAAATATTTCATTATCTCCAAACTATGGTTCCATCATGAAAAGGGATCCGAAGGTGTTAATGTCTCGGGATCAATATAAGGGTGTGTTTGGTAGCCATATTATCATGAGATAACATGGCTTATCTCGGATAATCCCTGTGTTTGGTAGCTATGATTGGGCTATCTCTCCGGCCCGCATTTAACTCCCGGCCCGCGCATAATCCACCGTTTAACCTCTAAAAAACCCTATTTCTTATCATACCTCCAACCCCCTGATATAATACTGTTTAAGCTCTCAAAAAAAAAAAAATCACTCATTCTCCTTTTCCTTCCTTTCCTCCCTCACAGCCGCCAGACCTCCCTTCCATCCCACGACGGCGACGCTACTGCTGAGGTTACTGCAGCGGCCGAGGCCGAGTTGACGACGACGACGGTTTTGATGGTCAAGGCGGCGAAGTGGAAGGCAGCTGTGGCGATGTGGGTGGACGACGTGTGGGCGGATGGTGGCGGCGACATCGTCCTACGCTTCCCGATCTCCGACTATTATGGTATCCCACGGCGACGTTAATGATGGAGATGAGGGGAGAGATGAGAGGTTACAATTTATGAAGATTCAATTGGGGAGAGAAGAGATTCAATTGACGATTTTAGTTCTGAAGATTCAATTGACAATTTTCGTTCTTCATTGTTTACAAAATTGGGGAGAGTAGAGGCTTCACAAAGATACGAGAGGCTTCTGAGATTTTGTTCTTGATATATATATATATATTTTTTAATTTTTCTAATTGTTTAATTTTCTGATTGTTTGCAAAATTAGGTTTCGTTCTTGATTTTGTTCTTGATATTTTGTTCTGATAATTTTCTAATAAATTTTATTCTTGATGTTTTTTTTTTAATTTTTTTGATAATTTTATAATATTTCATGTTCTACTGTAATTTTTCTAATATTTTTTTTTCTAATAAAAGTTATGATAATTTTTCTAATAATTTTGTTCTGATAATTTTTTATAAGTAGAAATTATACATTTTGGATTCAATTCATCAATATTTATCATAAATACAGAAATTATACATTTTGGATGTTAAATTTATAATTTTAATTTATAATCATTGTACTACAGTAATTACATTCATTGTAAAATTTCATAACACCTATCCATTTTTTCTTATCATGGTTTTAATCACACTTGTCACTATTCATCTCAAAACAAATTCTTTATCTCATCAACCCTACCAAACAAGCACTTAGTACATCCAAAATATATTTAAATATATCTGCATACATAGTTATTAAAGGATTAATAAGCATATTAAATATATTTATATATTATATATTAGATATATTGTTTTGAGATAATATATAAATAAAGTATAATTATAGCATTAGTACATCTATACAACTTACGTAAAAGCAGATCATGTTGAGTGCTTGAATTATGTTAGTAATACCTACGTATATAGGATAAGACTTCCAAGTGTGGAATGACTTCCACCTCTTGCTTCATCTTTACACATGGCATGTCACTAGGTAGTATAGGTTTGATTAATAAGCCTACCCTATAGTAGATGACTATCCTAAGCTACGAAAAATATTCCTATATATATATAGATGACTATTTTCATTATTTGTATCTATAGAAGCCATCATTTAATAATAATTGTGTTTCAAAGCTGCCATTTAGTAATTGTGTTTCAAAGCTTAAGCAGTAAGTGCTAGTAGAAGTAAAAGTTTGAAGGCAATATCGAAAAGGATTAGTAGTTTTCGATTCAGAAACGAGATTTATGTTTTGTTGCAGTGGCTCAGGTTATCAGGTGAGGCTTTATCTTCGATAGCAATTGTGAGGCTTTATTTTTAGTAAGTAATTGTGAGGCTCTCTATACTTACAAAGTATTATTAGAGTGTGTAAGTTCTGATAAAATGAGATTATCCATGAAAATATTTTAATGTGTTGTTACATATTTAAGGCTCTTATAATGTATGCGATCGGTTCTTTCGGTTGGTCTAATACACTAATCGGGAGGCTGTGCCCAGACTTAGAAATCGTTGAGTTGATCACCAATTGATTCTAACTTAAGGGGAGAACCTCTGGATGAAATATTCCATTGTCTCCAAACTATGGTTCCATCATGAAAAGGGATCCGAAGGTGTTAATGTCCCAGGATCAATATAAGAGTAATATGGTAATACACATACGTGCGCAATCATGAAAAATGAGGTTTTGTGTGCATGGAAGTAAATAATTTCAAAGCCCTTCTATGTATACTTTATTATCATGGATATTCTTTTTATGAAAATGTTTTTGGCACAAGCCCACTGGGTACATTAATACTCAGCCTGTAATTCATTTCCAAATGTTTTGCAGATTAAGGAGCTGGTGGAACAGGCAAAGCTGGAGAGGACTGTTGTTGTTGCTAATGTATAATAAAAGTTTTTGCTACGCCTATAAACAAAATCTTTATGTTTTCGAACACCACGAATTACATATAATATTACGGGTACTCAGATAAATCGGCCAGCATGGGTTGTTCGGTTTAGCCAAACCTATAGTTTGAGCTGTATGTCCTGATCCCGTATTTAAATATTATACTATTTTATATTTACGGGTATTCAGACACAGGCGGCCGGTACGGGCAGTATGATTTATCTACCCTGTAGTTCGTGTTGTGGGTCCAGATCCCGTCTTTAATTTCTTAACAATAGGATTAAATATCCTAAGCCATGAGCCCCTTTCTATCCCCGCTTCTTCAATCCCTTGCCATGTCCCGGCATACGTGCCTTCCCTCGGGAACTGGGGCGTGACATAGTGGTATCAGAGCAATTCACCGCTCTGAAATCGAGAGTCTTTGTCTGGGTAAAGCACAACAACAACTCCCAAGCTCGTTGCACCAGACTCCGGAAAAAAGGTAAATGATATTATTTTATGAGCATGCATGAAAGTAAATGGGTCATGATTCATGTCATGATTTTAGTTACGTTTGAGACAATTGAACCCAAAGTAACTAATGAATAAATGATTCATGTTACATTTGGGACAATCGAGCCCAAGTAACTCATGAGTAAATGATTCCAGTTATATTTGGGACAATCGAACCCAAATAACTTATGGATAAATGATTCATGTCATTATAATATGAGTTTAAGACTCATCATCATGGATACATCGAACATGCAGTTATTTGGGAAAATAGTTACCCAAGTTGGTCGAAGAATGATCATTATGGCTTTTAATTATTTTTATGTATATGCCATGTTCTAAGTTATATGTACAATAGATGGATCCAAAAAAAAAAAATACACACCCTGAGGCAACTCCACAGTGTGAGGAACGAGTAGAACCCCAACCTATTGTTAAAATAAAATAAAAAATGATCTATGTGGAAAATATATATTAGGTTGTTATCAACAACAAAAGCAGAATGAGTTTTGGGACAGTCATGGAGTATGATCGATATTTTAACCAACTATCACGTTATGCTCCACATTTAGTGGATACAAAAGCAAGTCGTGCTGACAAATTTAGACGAGGCTTATGTCAAGAAATAAGTATTTTCTTAGCGGGCCATGGAACACTTACATATGCTTATACACTCAGCAGAGCTATGGATATAGAATCTATGCTACCAAAAGAAAAAGGAAGGGGAGTCGAGCAGAGCTATGGATATAAAATCTATGCTACCAAAAGAAAAAGAAAGGGGAGTCGAGTACGTTCCGGACCAAATCACTAGGAAAAGGAAATAAAAAGGGATACAATAAGTTTTAGAGGAAAAGATTAAGGCCAAGTACCACGACCTAGAATACCAAGCTACGTGAAATTTTAGGGACGAAATTTTTATGAGGGAGGGATATAATATCCCGAATTTTCTTAAATTATTATTATTATTATTATTATTTTTATTAATATTATTATTATTATATACGTGTATACATTAGATGGGTTTGATGGATAAATATATCTGCATACATAGTTATTAAAGGATTGATAAGCATATTAAATATATTTATATATTATATATTAGATATATTGTTTTGAGATAATCTATAAATAAAGTATAATTATAGTATTAGTACATCTATACAACTTACGTAAAAGCAGATCATGTTGATGCTTGTATTATGTTAGTAATACCTACGTATATAGGATAAGACTTCCAAGTGTGGAATGACTTCCACCTCTTGCTTCATCTTTACACATGGCATGTCACTAGGTAGTATAGGTTTGATTAATAAGCCTACCCTATAGTAGATGACTATCCTAAGCTACGAAAAATATTCCTATATATATATAGATGACTATTTTCATTATTTGTATCTATAGAAGCCATCATTTAGTAATTGTGTTTCAAAGCTGCCATCATTTAGTAATTGACTAATTGTCTTTCAAAGCTTAAGCAGTTAGTGCTAGTAGAAGTAAAAGTTCGAAGGCAATATCGAAAAGGATTAGTATTTTTCGATTCAGAAATGAGATTTATGTTTTGTTGCAGTGGCTCAGGTTATCAGGTGAGGCTTTATTTTTTATAGTAAATGTGAGGCTTTATTTTCTGTAAGCAATTGTCAGGCTTTATTTTTAGTAAGCAATTATGAGGCTCTCTATATTTATAAAGTATTATTTGAGTTAGTAAGCTCTGATAAAATGAGATTATCCATGAAAATGTTTTAATGTGTTATTACATGTTTAAAGCTCTTATAATGTATGCGATCGGGTCTTTCGGTTGGTCTAATACACTAATCGGGAGGCTGTGCACACAGTTAGAAATCGTTGGGTTGATCACCAATTGATTCTAACTTGAGGGGAGAACCTCTGGATGAAATATTCCATTGTCTCAAAACTATGGTTCCATCATGAAAAGGGATCTGATGGTGGTAATGTCCCGGGATCAATATAAGAGTAACATGGTAATACACATACGCGCGCAATCATGAAAAATGAGGTTTTGTGTGCATGGAAGTAAATAATTTCAAAGCCCTTCTATGTATACTTTATTATCATGGATATTCTTTTCATGAAAATGTTTTTGGCACAAGCTCACTGGGTACATTAGTACTCAGCTTGCAATTCATTTCCAAATGTTTTGCAGATTAAGGAGCTGGTGGAATAGGCGAAGCTGGAGATGACTGTTGTTGTTGCTAATGTATGATAAAAGCTTCCGCTACGCCTATAAATAAAATTTTTATATTTTCGAACACCACGAATTATATATAATATTACGGGTACTCAGACAAATCGGCCAGCATGGGTTGTTCGGTTTAGCCAAACCCATAGTTTGAGCTGTATGTCCTGATCTCGTATTTAAATATTATATTATTTTATGTCTACGGGTATTCAGACATAGGCGGCCGGTAAGGGCAGTATGATTTATCTACCACGTAGTTCGTGCTGTTGGTCCCGATCCCGTATTTAATTTCTTAACAATAGGGTTAAATATCTCAAGCCATGAGCCCTTTTCTATCCCCGCTTCTTAATTTCAATCACTTGCCATGTCCCGGCATACGTGCCTTCCCTCGGGAACTGGGGCGTGACATAGTGGTATCAGAGCAATTCACCGCTCTGAAATCGAGAGTCTTTGTCTGGGTAAAGCACAACAACAACTCCCAAGCTCGTTGTTACCAGACTCCGGAAAAAAAGTAAATGATATTATTTTATGAGCATGCATGAAAGTAAATGGGTCATGATTCATGTCATGATTTTAGTTACGTTTGGGACAATTGAACCCAAAGTAACTAATGAATAAATGATTCATGTTACATTTGGGACAATCGAGCCCAAGTAACTCATATGTAAATGATTCCGGTTATGTTTGGGACAATCGAACCCAAATAACTTATGGATAAAGGATTCATGTCATTATAATATGAGTTTAAGACTCATCATCATGGATACATCAAACATGCAGTTCTTTGGGAAAATAGTTACCCAAGTAGGTCGAAGAATGATCATTATGTATATGCCCTGTTCTAAGTTACATGTACAATAGATGGATCCAAAAAAAAAAATACACACCCTGAGGCAACTCCAGAGTGTGAGGAACGAGTAGAACCCCCAACCTATTGTTAAAAAAAAAATGATTTATGTGGAAAATATTTACTAGATTGTTATCAACAACAAAAGCAAAATGAGTTTTGGGACAGTCATAGAGTATGATCGATATTTTAACCAACTATCACGTTATGCTCCACATTTAGTGGATACAGATGCAAGTCGTGCTGACAAATTTAGACGAGGCTTATGTCAAGAAATAAGTATTTTCTTAGTGGGCCATGGAACACTTACATATGCTAATACACTCAGCAGAGCTATGGGTATAGAATCTATGCTACCAAAAGAAGAAGAAAGGGGAGTCGAGCAGAGCTATGGATATAGAATCTATGCTACCAAAAGAAAGAGAAAGGGGAGTCGAGTACGTTCTGGACCAAATCACTAGGAAAAGGAAATAAAAAGGGATACAATAAGTTTTAGAGGAAAAGATTAAGGCCAAATACCACGACCTAGAATACCAAGCTACGTGAAATTTTAGGGACGAAATTTTTATAAGGAGGGAGGGATGTAATATCCCGAATTTTCTTAAATTATTATTATTATTATTATTATATACGTGTATACAATAGATGGGTTTGATGGATAAATATATCTGCATACATAGTTATTAAAGGATTAATAAGCATATTAAATATATTTATATATTATATATTAGATATATTGTTTTGAGATAATCTATAAATAAAGTATAATTATAGTATTAGTACATCTATACAACTTACGTAAAAGCAGATCATGTTGAGTGCTTGTATTATGTTAGTAATACCTACGTATATAGGATAAGACTTCCAAGTGTGGAATGACTTCCACCTCTTGCTTCATCTTTACACATGGCATGTCACTAGGTAGTATAGGTTTGATTAATAAGCCTACCCTATAGTAGATGACTATTCTAAGCTACGAAAAATATTCCTATATATATAGATGACTATTTTCATTATTTGTATCTATAGAAGCCATCATTTAGTAATTGTGTTTCAAAGCTGCCATCATTTAGTAATTGACTAATTGTGTTTCAAAGCTTAAGCAGTTAGTGCTAGTAGAAGTAAAAGTTCGAAGGCAATATCGAAAAGGATTAGTATTTTTCGATTCAGAAATGAGATTTATGTTTTGTTGCAGTGGCTCAGGTTATCAGGTGAGGCTTTATTTTCGATAGTAAATGTGAGGCTTTATTTTCTGTAAGCAATTGTGAGGCTCTCTATACTTACAAAGTATTGTTTGAGTTAGTAAGCTCTGATAAAATGAGATTATCCATGAAAATATTTTAATGTGTTATTACATGTTTAAGGCTCTTATAATGTATGCGATCGGGTCTTTCGGTTAGTCTAATACACTAATCGGGAGGCTGTGCGCACAGTTAGAAATCGTTGGGTTGATCACCAATTGATTCTAACTTGAGGGCAGAACCTCTGGATGAAATATTCCATTGTCTCCAAACTATGGTTCCATCATGAAAAGGAATCCGACGGTGGTAATATCCCGGGATCAATATAAGAGTAATATGGTAATACACATACGCGCGCAATCATGAAAAACGAGGTTTGTGTGCATGGAAGTAAATAATTTCAAAGCCCTTCTATGTATACTTTATTATCATGGATATTCTTTTTATGAAAACGTTTTTGGCACAGGCCCTCTGGGTACATTAGTACTCAGCCTGCAATTCCTTTCCAAATGTTTTGCAGATTAAGGAGCTGGTGGAACAGGCGAAGCTGGAGAGGACTGTTGTTGTTGCTAATGTATAATAAAAGCTTCCGCTACGCCTATAAATAAAATCTCTATGTTTTCGAACACCACGAATTATATATAATATTACGGGTACTCAGACAAATCGGCCAGCATGGGTTGTTTGGTTTAGCCAAACCCATAGTTTGAGTTGTATGTCCCGATCCCGTATTTAAATATTATATTATTTTATGTCTACGGGTATTCAGACACAGGCGGCCGGTACGGGTAGTATGATTTATCTACCCCGTAGTTCGTGCTGTGGGTCCCAACCCCGTATTTAATTTCTTAACAATAGGGTTAAATATCCCAAGCCATGAGCCTCTTTCTATCCCCGCTTCTTTAATCCCTTGTCATGTCCCGGCATACGTGTCTTCCCTCGGAAACTGGGGCGTGACACCCCGAATACTCTATTTAATTATATTAATATTATAGTCATTCTATTATAGTAAAATAATATTGCACTGCCGCCCAATCCCAAATTATTACATTTCAGACTCCTTTTTGAATTATATTATTTCCCGTGTTTAAGATATCGCATGTCCATTAATTAATTTAAGCTACTGACTGTTTTAATTAATTAATCTCTTAACGGAGAGTAGTACCCGTTCGACCTCATTATTATATCGGAACTTAATCCACCTGCAGGGTTTGATATAATAATTCTTAAAACGCCTCAAGGGGACATCATCAACTTAGCGCACCGAGACACGATTTCTAGCTATAATATTAATTATCATATTTATAATGTTATAACCCAAGATACGGAGAATATTTGAGTTGCGATAACTCTCACTCGTGATAAATCAAAGTTATAATAATTATAAATATATAATTGAATATTATGCCAACTAGAATTAAGAAATAATAATCATCCGAGATGTGATCCTTTATTTAAGTCAGTATAAAAGGATTTATCTCACCGCGATCATGTTCAATGCAACAGTGTATGCACCAGTATAAGCTAATAGCCAAGACCAGCTAATATCACGCATTATACTACAACCTTGACAAGTAATGTGTCCTAGATTACTTTAGGTTGCGAACACCCTTTAACTATCTATATAAGAATGTGATAATATGATCTTCCGTGTGATCACCCACGCCATATTATCTATAATATATAGTACCGGACACTTATTTGCATAACCATAACACGAATTAATATGCAAATCATATGACAAAATATTTATTTCCAAAATAGAAAGAAATTGTTAATAATACAAGCATAAAGTATGTTTTTTAGTATATCAACCCCAACAATTTTATTAGAGACGAAGCTGCATCCGATTCGAGGACGAATCGTTTCGATGCAGAGAAGAACGATGGAGAATAGTTATTAATATTTATATATTAGTTTATATGTTATTTTAGTTGTTAGGGTTTTTATTTAATTATGTTTTGTACGGGCTTTGGCCTGTTTAATTAGTTTATATATATATATATATATATACTCCCTCCGTCCCCCTTCAATTGTCCAGTTTGACTTATTGACTTTTTGGCACGCATTTTATAACTCGTTTCCCGGCTCGGTGGAAATGCGTGTCAAAAAGTCAATAAGTCAAACTGGACAATTGAAGGGGGACGGAGGGAGTATATGTGTGTGTGTGATTTCTCTATGTATTGGGGGAGTTGGATTTTGATATAATAAAATTAAGGTTTGTTCATTTCTCTTGTTCTTCCGGTATTCAATAGTACTATATGTTTATCTTTTTCGGTATTTTGTTAATCTTAATCAACGGATTACACGATTCCCTGCATCAGATTGTAATCGTAATATGTGTTGTTTTTGTGATTCTCCTTGGAGTTTCTTCTTGATATTAATCGATAATAATTATCTGTACAATATTTCCAAGTCTAACTATAATTAAAACATTTCATAATAATAAATACTCCCTCCGTCCTAGCCGACATGGCTTGTTTCTTTTGGGCACACATTAAGAAAAAATAAAAATAATTCAAAAGTTAGTAAGATTCACAAATTTAAGGACTAAAAAATACTAAAAGTATTGTTAAATACTCATTTATCTCTCTTCACATGGGTTATGTTTAACCAAAATAAGGAAAGTGGTCATATCAAATGGAACACCCCAAAATAAAATGTGACCATATCGGCTGGGACAGAGGGAGTAATTGGTTATGTGATTAGTAGTAGTATAATTATTTAACTGTAATACCCTTTGTGCGTTTGTGTGTGCGAGTGTTATCCCCATCATTCATGGCATTTAGTTTTAGGAATTCTTACTGTTATGAAGGTTATATTATCATATGACAACACAATCCTCATCATCATTATCCTATCATCGTCTCGGGTCGAGCCCTCCGTAGCACAGAGAGCGAACCCTCAAGTTACTTCTGCAGAATAACAGTGGTAACTGATATATATAGTAGAAACCACCCCTGTCCATATCCAAGAACACACAACAAAAAGCAGTTTCAAATAATCAAAGCCTTTATCAACTCCACCAATGATCGATCCAACCCTAAACAAAACAAATGGAGAAATGTGGAACGCTATTATAATACATTTAAATTCAAAGAAACTCATGTACGTGAAGCTCCTCCCATCACACAACCATTTACAAAGGAAACTGAGTGGTTTGCACAGCAGCTTCCATAGTTCTACTACAGATGAAAGAACAAAAATTTACTCAACATACATTCCAAATCCTCGAGAGACGAGGAGGAACACGCAGACGTAGTTACTGGAGGAGCCCGCCACTCTTCTAGCAATCGACTCTTCCAACTGCCAAAACTTCTACAGGTTAATAGTCACTTAGTCTCAACATTCTTCGGCAGAAATGGATTTACACTAGAGCTTTAGCTACAAGCAGAGGCGGATCCTCTGTTTCTCTCTCTCTTGATTACCTTCTATCGAGGAGACTGTAGAATCCTGCTCCATGAAACATCTTTTGTAAGGCACGAAGCCCCTCCTACAGTTTGCTGAAATTCTCTTACTCAATTTGTAAGAAGAGAAAGGTCTTTCCTCCTTTCTATCAACTGACTCGTTATTTGAATCGGATGAAGACCCCTCCTTTTGCTCGTCGCTGTCCATCTTCTCTCTCTTGGGGTACGAGGATTGAGCTCTGATTGGGGTTGGACTGTGCACCTCCATAGCTGAATTCGATGAATCGGTACCAAGACTCAACCATTGAAAAGGTGCTGCAGAATTTGTGTCACCCGCGAATTGTTGCACGTACAGAAGATCATTCCTCATCTCACTACTGTGGACTTGCACCACTGAAGAAGAAGAAGTCCCCTCTCTCGAAGAAGACTGTCCTGAAGAGTCCACTACTAATAATGTCTTGCCAAACAGCTTCAAACTCTGTGTAGCTGCTTCATTTCTAGGCGAGAGGTCCAATTTCTATCGAATGAAAATGTAGACAGAGTTAGCTAAAAGAAAGAAACATTTAACTAATATCAAAAGCGCTGCTAAAATGAATCGATCTAGTACCAGAGGTAAAATTTCTTCATCTGTACTTGAATCCTCGTCTTCACGATCAGACTGAGATGATGATATTGCATCTTCTGACGGGATCTTAGGTGCCGATGAAACTGGGGATGGGCTACCATTAGGTATGCACGAATCAGATTGATCCGAACCAACAGCAGATAAAACAGATGTAGGAGATAAATTCTCCTGCATCAAAGTGTGTGGTGAGGCGGATCTCTCTTGTTTCTCGGGTATCAAGATCCCAGTTTTGAGTGGAGAAACCAGCTTACGAGGATAAGGGTGCACTGGTTTCCTCTTAGGCCTTGGAGGCGGAATTTCAATTGGCTTCACTGAACTACCATCGCCCACATCAGACTCACGAGCAACCTGAACAGTACAACGACATTCGAGTATGAGTATAATTCCACCAATACAGTCTTAATAACGAGTATATATTGCGCGCCTTTATGCCATAAGAGATATGACTTACTTGAAAGGCGGCATATAGATATAATGGCACTGTTATAACTTATAAGAGGATAGAACCTTGGAGAAAAACTTCTGAGCATGGCTTCGAATCTGCACTGCAGTTTTGGTACCTACATGCTCTGCAAATTTGAAAAGGCAAAGATCCTTAGAACACTACAAGATTGACAAGATACAACATATGGATTCAATATTAACTCGGTATTCACCTTCGATTCTCCTCCATGCTCGACCATAGAGCTTCAATGCCTCGAGAAACTTCTTGTGCTCTTCTTCGGTCCATCTTTCTCTTTGTTTAGTAATTGTGTATGGCTTCCTAACCTACACAACCAGAATTCAAAGAGATAAGATAACGGCGATCACATCTGAGCTACTTCTACTCAAAATCAACAACTAGAAAGGATTCAAACCTTGGGAGCCAAATCATCTCCAACAGTGAATTGCTCTTTCAGTTGGATATCATTAACTTCTTGCCCTTCCAAATCTAACGAGATGTTGTCGTTCGTAAGAAGAGGCGAGCCAGATCGAATGCATTCGAGTTGTTCCTACAGAAGAAGAACGTCGAAGTTCAATAAGCAAATCCAAGAAAAAACAGTGCTCTGCAGATTCATTCAATCAAAAACGTACACGAACACATCTAATATTCATCCAAGTTCAAACATCCTCCTACTACTAAGTTGATACATAAATTTTCTCCCTCAAAATTTGCCAAATTAGAATTGATCATCGTTGATCTCACCGCTTTATTCAATTATCATGAATCTTATGACAGCAAGTGAGCCATACCGAGATCCTTTGTAACATATTGAATAAATCCTCGATAACCATCCAACTAAATGTATTAAATGTCCAGTTTTGAATTTTGCTTCCTATACCAAGAATTTCATCGTTAAAAAAGTTTAAAACACAATCTATCTACACATAACTACAACTAATTTCACAAAATAATGGTAACGACAATTTTGCTACCTCAACGACATCGCTGGCTTAAGACGCAATGCTATGGATTAAACAATTTGTTTAGAAAAAGACAATTTTCTCCCAATCTTTCCTATTTCTGTCCGAATAACCTCATAAATTCATCATTAAACATAACAAAACCACGAATCATATCCTTATTTCGTCTGCCCCTTCAAACAAGCAAAACAAACACAATCAACATAACCAGATCAAGCACAAAAATCTACAGATAAAAGCTCACCGTTGAAACCATAGCTTCAGAATAATCACTTTCCCCAAATTCTTCCCAAAGCAAATTCCCGGTGCCCAACAGCTCAGAGATTCACTGAACGCCTTGATCGCACGAAATCAAACTTTTCCATCCACGAATTCAGCTGGAAAATTAATAATTCTGCGCTCAGACCGAACAAAAAACCTCACTAAACTTCTCGATTTCACTAAAATCAAGAAGCAAAAAAAAAAAAAAACACCTTGAAATGGATCTTTATCTGGTATCAATGATTATAGCAGAGAAAAACAGTAATAGACAAACGCAGATCGCTGAAGAAACCGTAAACAAGATTTTTTTGATAAATAGGAAAGGGAATATATTAGCACAGTCGCAAAGGGATAAGAGTGAGAGAGAGGTGTGAAGCAGAGAAAAAGGACTCTTTTTGGGTCAGATTTAAGAGGAGAGAAAAGAACAGAGGAGAAGGAGGTCTGTGGGCGCCACATCACCAGGGCCGAATCGTAAATAACGAGATGTCGAGGGGCTTTTGGGTAGAACAGTCGAGAAATGGACGGAACCTTGTGGCTAAAAATGAAAGAGAGGCCGAGACACGTGGCGAGTCGATGTCAGCCAACGACACCTTCGCTTTTTCTCTCGCTTTTTCCCAACTCCTACTCGCGCGTGTAGGAAAGCATTGAGCGTACTCGCCATAGACCTTCCGCCACGCGTCGACGCCTCAGTGGATAGCTGGTTTCTTCGCAAATTTGGGTAAAGATATATTTTTGGATATTTTGAGGACCAAAAAGAACATCAAAGTACCTCCAACAAATTTAAGATTCGAATACTTTACATTACTTTATCTTTAAACAATATAATTAAATTGAAAGTAACATGTTTTGACAAATAATTATATTTGTAAATTGTGGACGAATTAATTTCAATAAGCGGAATAATTTGTAACAGAACAAGGACAAGATATATAATTAAGAATTGTTGCTTTAACCAAATAATGTAATAAATAAAAGGGAAAACCTGCATGAAGGATATCGCATGAGATAATGCTCTCAGATTCTCTAAGATCAGCTGATATTTTTAATCTATTGATATTAAAAATGTTAGATAATGTTAAATAAATCGACCTTTTACTTCTCTTTATACTTTATTGAAATGGCCCAGTCAAGAGAAGGAGTTTGTACTTAGAACACCTTCCGAATTACTACCTCCATCCCATTATATTAAGGCTTATTTGACTTGCACAATTACTACCTCAATCCCATTATATTAAAGCTTATTTGACTTACACAGAAATCAATGAATGGAAGGATATGTGGCTATAATCAATTTTAAGGAGAGAGAGTTAATTGTGACCAAGTATTTTTTGTCATTTTAGGAAAGAACTTTAATATAATGGGACGGACCAAAACGGAAATAAACTATAATATAATTGGATGGAGGTAGTACATAAAATTGATACTTTGGCACATTTATTATTATTATTATTTTAATAAAGAATTGGCATTTTGCATCCTATAAAATGACGCAATCGTTGCACTTCGCACACAAATCCTTTTTTTTTTTGCTCTTAGCCCTTTTTGCTGTTTCTCCATTTTTACAAATAAATGACATAATACGTTGAGGCTGCATTTATTTTGGCGTAAAAAAGAAGTAAAAGAAATTATAAGAGAGTATAAAAGTACATATTTATTACTTTATAATTTGTTTATTTTAGTATATAAAAATATCGGTAATACTTTGGGCTACTCATTTTCCTATACAATGATTTAATATTATATATCGAGAATAGTGTGATAATTTTATACCATATTTTACTATTTTTAAAGATATTTTCTACTCTTACATACCAATTCTCTATATAAAAAAATAATTTAGACATTTTATACTGTATTTGTTTTCTACAAAATAAACAACATTACATGAAATATAAACAATTATATAAATTTATTATGATTCAAAATAAATATAATACTCACTTTGTCTTCTCTGAGCATACACATTTTTCATTTTTCGAACCGTATCAATTGAGTATGCACATTTCATTTTTGAAAATATAATCCATTCGTCGTATTCGACTTGACACGTTTTTATTACTCCCTCCGTTTCAATTCAATTGTCCATTTTTTTTCGGCATGAGATTTTAGAAACGTGTGTTTAGAGATAAAGTGTATTAATTGATATGTTAATGCAAATTTCATTATTTTAAAAATAGAGCATCATAGATGCATAAAAACATATTCATGTCAGATCTTAAATGAAAGATCGTTTCAAGACCTTTAATTTGATATAAAATTATAAAAATTGGATAACAAACAAGCAAATTACGATAGTTTAAACTTTTAGAATATTAATTATATTGAGATACGTGCTGAAAGATGAGGGAATGATGAGATGATTAATTGAGCTATTTTTTGCTATTTTAGGAAATTGAACAATTGAATTGGGACAACCCAAAATGATAATAAGGACAATTGAATTGGGACGGAGAGAGTATCTTATACTCACATTTGTTAAAATATATATATATAGAGAGAGAGAGTAATGATCAGCTGGGCGACACTGAATGAGCGCCACATGAGCGACAATCCCGTTTTATCAATTTACCCTCTTTTTTTCCAATGTTCATTCTATAATTTCCTTTCCTTTCTTTTCGTTTTTGTTTTTTTTCCTTTTTCTTTTCTCTCTCATCTTGCTGATGAAATATTCCACTTTTTTCTTCTTATTATTTTTTTAGTTTTTTCTCTCTCTACTATGTAGAAAAATAAAAGCCATGTATAATATAGTATTGTAAAGATATGCCTGATATTTTTTTTGTTATTAATTTAAATAATTTATGAAAATTAAACCTAATTGACAATTACTAAACCCTAGCTAAAAAATAATAAACCCTAATTGGAATTACTAAACCCTAGCAAAAAAATAATAAACCCTAATTGAAATTATTAAACACTAAAATCTTAATTGAATTTTATCAAATATTCTCAAAAAAGTAATAGTGTTTAGGTAAATTTTTTATTAAATAATAGTATTTTGGAAATTCATATTTTTTATTTTTGGGTATAGCTATCATGATTTAATAATTCCCCAACTAAGTTTAATTTTCTTGTATTAATAGTACAATTTAGCATTAATTAAATAAAATTGTATAAAAAGAAAATGACAAAAAATGTTGTAGTGCGTGAAAATCTCATCTAGATTATAAATAAATAAAATAATAAGAAAAAAAAAAGAGGAATAGATAATTAGGGGCCGTTTGTTTAGGAAAGGGAAAGGGAAAGGAATCAACAAAGGAAAATGAAAGGAAAGGAATGAGAATCATTACTGATTTGTCAATTCGTTTGGTTAGGTACAAGAAAGAGAATCGAAATATTATTTATTTATATTTTAATATATGTATATATATATATATTAAATTTTGTTATATTATAAATATATTGTAATATTTCAATTTTGAAATAAATGTACTTTTTTAGAATAAAATACATATATAATTTATATTATAATAATAATAATAATAATTATTATTATTATTATTATTTAAACTTTTAATAATATTTATTATTAAAAATATATATTATATTCTAAAATAAGTTAATATATCTTTATTAGTACTAGTATTATATATATATATATATATATAATTAAAATTAAAATTATTATTAAATTAAAATGTAATTACTAATGAAATATTTTTAAATATTATCAAACTTTAGAATGTTAATTAAATACGTATTATTATTATTAATTAAATATTTAATAATATTTATTATTAAAAATATTTATTATTTTCTAAAATAAGTTAATATATATTTAATAGTACTAGTAATATATATATGTATATATATATATTATATTTAAAATTATTCATATATAATATATTATATATTTAATATTATAATCTTACTCTCTCTATATATATATAATCTCTTAAATATATATAATAGTTAATCATATTATATTATATTATAATATTATATTATATATATATTTATTAAATTAAAATATTATTAAAATAAATGTAATTACAAATGAAATATTATCAAACTTTAGAATGTTAATTAAATACGTATCATTTATTATATAATTTAATTAACATAATATATTTATTTATATATTTAAATATATTATAATTAAACATTTATAATATAGTAATATAATATATATATATATATAATATTATATTTAAAATAAATAATGAATAATATATATTTTAATTTTTAATGACATTATCATGAAGTAAAATTATAAATTTTGAGGAGAGGTGAAGTGAGGATGGGAAAGGGAATCAATTCCCAAGTAAAAATAGGGGAATCAAAAAGGGGGCAAGAGAGGAATCCATTACCCCAAAGTGAGGAATGAGGAATGTTTGAAAATGTGCATCAAACACTCACTAAGGGAATCAAAGCTTTTGATTCCCTTTCTCTTTCCTGAAACCCTCAAAACAAACGGCCCCTTAATGTATTAGAAGATGAGAGAGAAAGAAAAGTGAAAAAAGTTGGAAATAAGAGTCGCGCACCGAAGTCGCTTACTATAGTAGCCCAGCAGATCAGTTTTGTATATATATATATATATATATATCAAGTAGAACAGGACGGATTAGTTTATATCTTAATCAGTCGAGTCATACTCGAGCGGAAATATACGTGAAACTATATTACTACAACCATGTGAGCAGGAAAATAAATAAATTACATACATATAAAACTCATGACATCATAATAAATAATAATGCATAAAAAAGAAAGGAATATACGTATAAATTAGTGGAATGCAATATAAGTAGTATTATCCGAAAGGCCGTGCTACTTTAGAATATATATAATGGAGAGTGGAGCCCAAAAAAAAAAAAAAAAGGACCGGTTGAAAAGAAATGTCAACCAGAAATTAAATAAAATGGCAGCCCACACACACGTTACAATTTTATTTTTTATTTTTTTTTTTCTGTGCGACTAAATTTGCTTTTGTCCCTCACAGCTTGCAAATATCCCCACTCATAAATATTTTTCCTAAATATCTTACCACCTCTCAAAATAGGATAGGACCATTTATTTTTCTGAATTTTTATTGGGAGATTGCTTCAATTACGCGTGTCATCTTGTGGGTGGTTTTTGTACAAGTTTTTATTAACTTATAATTACTCGTGCACAATGTATACAATATATATTGTAAAATGATTAACAAGCACACACATATATATAACTAAAAAAATGGATTATCACGGTTCTCACATGAACCACTTACTATATATATATAGAGTTTGGTTCATATAAATTTAAGTTCTAGTGTAAGAAGTGCGAATTATGCTTAAAACTATACAGAATCATGCTTAAAGCTATACAGAATCATACTTATGGTACAGAATCATGCTTATGGTTCATTTTGTGCTTATAAGCATAAAATAAGCCATAAGCATAATTTTGTACCATAAACATGATTCTGTATAGCTATAAGCATGATTTTGTATAGTTTTAAGCATAATTCGCACTTCTCACACTGAGATTTATTTGCATGTGAACTCTTCCCTATATATATATATATATATATATATGCAGTGGATCCAATAGAAACCAACCCTTAGGTAGTAACTAGGATTCATTCTAAACTCTTGATTTCAAATATTGAACGTTTCAAATTTAATTTAAATACTATTATAATTAGTGACTAAACTTAAATCTAATAAATGATCCGCTATTAACTAAGGGCAAATCCGCCCCATATATTTGTTAGTGGGCATAGAAATTGGGAATTGATTATAAGTGAATACATGATAAAATATTTTCTAATAATGCACCTTTTTCAATTGATTATTTATGGTAAACATATGTTTTTTTTTACTTTATAAATTGCTTATTTATACATTTTTGAATTAATTATTTATGGTACCATATGCTTATTTACATTTTTCAAATTGTTTATTTACACATTTCGAATTGCTTATTTACTTATTTTAAATTGCTTATTTACACATTTTAAATTAATTATTTATGGTAACATATGCTTATTTACATATTTCGAATTGCTTATTTACATATTTTGAATTGCTTATTTACACATTTTTAAATAATTAATTATTTATGGTAACATATGCTTATTCACAATTTTCAAATTGTTTATTTACACATTTCGAATTGCTTATTTACATATTTTGAATTGCTTATTTACACATTTTTAAATTAATTATTTATGGTAACATCTGCTTATTTATAATTTTCAAATTGTTTATTTACACATTTCGAATTGCTTATTTACTTATTTTGAATTATTTATTTACACATTTCGAATTGCTTATTTACTTATTTTGAATTGCTTATTCATACATTTTTAAATTAATTAATTATTGTAACGCATGCTTATTTACAATTTTCAAATTGCTTATGTACTTATTTTGAATTGCTTATATAATTTAACATTAAACAAATGCTTATATATACACATTTACATTTACTTCGAATTGCTAATTTAGTCTCGATTTTGTTTACATCATTCAAGAGTTGTGTTTCAAAAAATAGGAGAACAAAAAATTATTTAGATCGTATTTTTTTAATTGCATTTACTAGAAAAGCATAAACTTAATTGTAATTAATGCGAAATTCAATAGATTCAACAAATCCCCTAATTTAAGGAATATGTGGTTACGAAAGTAAGTAGGTTTACGGTTGTAACCTTTGCAATTAAAAAAATGAATTAATTTAATGAAAACTGCCTATCAATTAACACCTTTGATCTAAAAAATAAATGGTTAAGATTGGATCCTAATTACTACTTAGAGATTAGGATCCTATTTGATCATCAACCTATATATATATATATATATATATATATATAGAGAGAGAGAGAGAGAGAAATGATATGCTACTCACCTCCTGGTGGGCACCTTCGTGGGCACCTCGTCGTTTTATTACGTTTGCATTGCTTTATTTTTATTTTTATTTTTATTATATATTCTAGTATCTTAGAAATTAATTTACAAATCATAAAATTTAAAAAATCAATGTTCAATTTGTTTTTTTTAATTTTTAACTTCAAAAAATGAGTAATAAAATAAATCGAGCTTTGATTTTTATGTAGTTTTTAGATTTTATGATTTGTAAATTAATTTCTAAGATACTAGAATATATAATAAAAATTAAAATTTAAAAAAAGCAATGCAAACGTAATAAAACGACGAGGTGCCCACGAAGGTGCCCACCGGGAGGTGAGTAGCATATCATTTCTCATATATATATATATAGATGAGATCACATACAAAAGTGGTTTAGTGTAAGAAATAGAAACATCTCTAGCCTTTGATTAACTCAAGATAGACGGACAAGATTTGATGAGCATATAGTTATTTTTCTTAAAATGCTCTAATAAGAGTAATACGCAAGGGTGAAATAGTATTTCACAATCAATCGGTTATGGATTGTAGCGGAATTTTAGGAATTTTGCTTCAATTAAATTATAAAGTCTTTCTGTTAATCAAACTAGACAAAAAATAAAATAAAATATTTGCTTATGTTTCAAAAGAATTATCGATAACATGTCAATAATAATAATTTTTTTAAATGCATATTGCTTTACATAATATTGCACTGCTCCACAATTTGTAATGCTTTATTTTGTAAGATCTAAATGCACGATTTTTACAAAACGACTAAATGCATTATTATGTGTAATATGGTGCATCATTTTAAATTTTGAAATGCATTGCAACAAGAAAATATTTACTCCTAATTGAGGATTAGTGTCCCTAATTAAGATGGGCAAATCCTAACAGGAGATCAAGAAACCATAAGATATTTCACAATGCATGTAATTAATACTCCTTATTATTTTTTATTTTTTTTATGTCCACAAAGGGACTAATTAATACTCCTATTAGATTTGTTTTTATAATGCATTTCATGCATTATTACCTTCATTACGGATTATGTGTAATATATATATTCGTAGAAGGAAATTATGCACCCTTCAAAAAAAAAAGAAAAAAGAAGGAAATTATGCATTGGTCTATCTTACGAAATGCATTACTAAAACCACACTTGCAGAAAAAAAAAATACAACAATATTAATGATGTTAAAGAAACAAAATTATCATTATGAAAAGTGATGAAAAAAAAATCTTACCAAGAGTAAAGAAAAGAATTGATGCTTTACGAGTCTGTATATGCAATCAATGAAATCCCATAATTGTAGGAGAAACCGCCAACTATAAAAGCACAAAATACAAAATTAACCCCCAATCAAATATAATTAGATAATAGTAATATTAATAGATACATAAATATTGGCCATTGATCTTTAAATCTGGACGGCTCATATTACTTCTTATTTCTTACGGAAATGAGCTTTTTCACATGATCTCTTATATATATATATATATATATATATATATAAATAAGTACTCTCTTTATCTCAACCTACAAGTATAATTTCATTATTTTATCTTACATATATTAAAGAAAATAGATTAGTAGATTGACATGCCCCCTAGACACCCATTGCCAAGGTTCAAGACCGACCCCGTATGATAAACGAAGTGGGAACTATATATTATACTGTAGTATAAAACTTTTCATCATTTTATTAACCATTGATTTGTTTTTATATCAAAAGGAACATACTACTCCATGTTATTGGATTCCTAAATAGTACTATATGTTTTGGTTCATTTAAAAATCAAATCTAGAGCGAAAATTAAATATAGATCTTCATCGTTGATTTATATATTGTCTAAGATTTTTTATTTTATTTTTATCTTTTAAAGAGGATCAATAATAGTTTCCTATTTCCCCCCTTGATATGACTCGAACCACCGACCTCTTGGTTGGAATGAGAGCGTCTTACCAACTGAGTTGCACTTTGTTGTCTATATATTGTCCAAGATTATCATGAAATAATTTAATTAAGCATTCACCATTTTATTTTTTCAAATTATAATTTTCTTTTGATCATATATACGTGCAATGAATGCATATATAGGTATAGACATTCAATATGTGTGCGCGAGAGAAGAAAAAAAAATTAAAACTCCTTCCTGTCATATCCATCTCAATATATTTTATTATTATAACAAACTCAATTATATATAATAGTCACCATTCTATATATAAAAATAACCACGTGTTTATGGTTCTAACTCTAGAATTAGGGGCCGTTTATTTTGTATAGGGAAAGGGAAAGGGAAAGAGAATAGGAATGGAAAAAGAAATGAAAATATGAAATGAATGAGAATGATTCTCTATTTTTCAGTTCGTTTGGTTGGGATAAGAAAGGGAATCGAAATTTTATTATATATATTCATATCTATCTGAATAGCATAATATATTTTACAATTTATATACATATATATATATATATTAATAATATATTATTATATTAGTAATACAATATATATTTGCATAATTATCATTATTTAAATAATATAATATAATATTAATTTAAAACAATAATACTAATCATAATAATAATAATATTATTAACACAATATATGTTTGCATGAATTATTATTATTTAAATAATATTATTTTAAATAATATATATAATATATAATTTAAATATAATATTTATTACATTAATGATAATTTTATTTAAATATAATAAATTTATAATATATATATATATATCTAATAATAATATAATGTTATAATGTGTTATCATTATAGTATAAAATTAATGAATGAAGTCAATATAAAGGAAATGGAATCTTATTCCGTTGTCTTGAGAGGGAAATGAAAATTAGGAGTATGAGAGAATCCAAACCCAAAAGTAGGGAAATAGAATGAACCAAAATTGCAAAACAAACATCAATTAAAGAAATCAAGAATTTTGATTCCTTTTCCCTTTTTTGATTATCTCGAAACAAACGCCCCTTAATATTCATAAGAACCCACACTATATATATATATATATATACACATCGAATTAGATTTGTAATGCAAATTCTATTAATCACGTCTTTAGCATGTGGATTGAACTATTAGAGCGTTAAAAGGTTGATAATTCAAATAAGCTTGTTTTGCATTATACTCTTATAATTCAAGCAACATTTTTGGTAGTTATTGACCAACCATCAATGAATATATATTTTTTAAGATAGGGTCAAATTAGCATGTACTATATAAATACATGAGAACTACTCCAATATTCAAGATAGATACATTTAATGTCTTTTTACTCACGGTTAATATAACAATGTTATATATTACTACATCTGCATTCTTTAAAAACTAAATTTTCCTTAAAAAAAATAACACACTATTTAAAAAAGGAATTGCTAATGTGACATTATCATATTAATTGTGGACACATCATGTGCTCACGGTGGGTACTAAAGCATCTCTAATAACTTCATATAGAATTATCAGTCTCTACTACATGGACATCACTAATATGCACATTTTTGATATAAGAATATTAAATATATGGGTTGGAGAGTCATGAGTTTGACATATAAAAATAAAATCCTAAATTTGCATCCAATCCACTCACTTTATTAGCCTTTTTCAAAGTTTGGCTATTCTATGTTACTTGCATTGTGCTTATAGTTATTTCATGATGTATTTAATTTGTTTAAGTAATTAAGAATTTGAACTTGATAATTTTTGTCACGGGAGTTTTAAGTATTAAGCGAACTACCATTAAGCGAACATGCACATGTGTTGCAGTTTTATAATCTAACATTATTAACACGAGCGTAATACTTGTTAATTAGTAGATAAAATATTGCAAAGGCAAGAAATGGAAAAATAATAATCGTGTAATTGCTTTTATTTTCTTTTCCGGGCCCGTCTGTGATATATGTGTTTCATCCATTTATGAACGTGGATACTACATTTATTATTTTATTTACACCTCAATAGTCAATCAAAATACATTTTTATATTTATTTATTTTTATATTCATTCACATCAAGTGAGTCCTAAATATAACTTTAACATCATTCGTTATAAAAATTTAAAAAACAAAATCGTATCGAAAGATTCTGAACATATAAATAGAGGACAAAGAGAGGTAGATGGAGAGGCATTGACGTCCAAACATCCGAATCCATTATCCAAATCCAACAAATAATAACTCGAAACGACTCCAATAGGTCCCCTGAAAATTACCATTAATTTTTCCATTACGATATTTATTAGAAAATTCCAAAATACCACCACCTCTAAAAACTAGAGAGAGAAAGAGAAGAGAGAGATAGAGAGAAAGGGGCGCAAAAGACAAATAATTGTGGATGAGAAGAAGGAAAGAGTGGTGGGGTGGTAGATGATGAGGATGAAAAAGTAGTAGTAGAAGAAATGACATCTCTCTCAAAAATTTAACTCCACAAATTAATTAATTCCCTAAATTAAAAACAGAATCAAATTAAAATCCTTGTGGGCCCATCAGGTGGTGGGCGAGTGACCTTTTTGCACTTTTTCGCCACGTCACTGCCACTCGCCGCCCCACAAATTTAAAATTGCCGCCACGTATATTTTACTCTGTGAGGGAAAGCGATAGATACAGGCTGGCATTTAATATATATCTGGGCCTAGAGAGAGCAAAACAATAGTAGTAGTAGAAAAAGGGGTTTCATTCTCTACCACATGTATACATATATTTCTACATTTATTTTAAAATAATAATTCAATAATAATTCATGAAATTTCTTGGCCACAATCGTACCCGAATTTTGGTGGATATATTCATGAGCCTAAGCACTGTCCGAAACGTGTCCCCTTGTTACCTGAACCTTCGACCCAAGATATTAATTTTTTTTTTATCGGATAAATATTAGATGTTAGATTAATTGTTAATACACCAAGTTTTCAAGAACTTTAAGAAATTTTCAAGCTACCTTATATCTCCCTTAAATTCGTTCCCAAAGAAAATCGAACCTGGGTCACTCATTAAAAAGAGGAGCCCAGTGGCCAAGTGCGCTAAATCACCTGTTACCCAGATATTAATTATTTTCAAAGAAAATTGTGTGAAGAATACAATCCATATATTTTATGATACATGAAGATTTTAAACCAAAAATAGAAGATAATACTTATGGATCAAAATAGATGGAGGGCCTTTGACAAAAAGATCTAGCCTTCTATGGTGATTCAATTTTTTGGCATGTCATATACTATAGTCCTTCTGTCTTAGCTAAAGTAAGACTTTTTATTTATATGTGATGTAGGAAGTACTGTAATTTACTTTTTGAATTATATTAAACCGTTTTCTAACTAAAATAATTTATTCAGTATTTATTCAAATTTAGATCCAAATTCTCTATTGTAATTCTGTGTGACATCTTGTATTCCATCAATAGAGGATTGCCAGCGCATGAGAGTCGAGGCGAGGCGCTCACTCACTCACCAAGCCGCACAACTTGTGAAGATGTTAATGTGAAGAGGAAGGTGAAGGAGAAGAAGATCAGAGGAGGTGACACAGAGAAGAAGATAGGATGATAGTTTATAGTTATAGCCATAGTTGTTATTTCTTGTTTTACGTTTTTTCATATTTACTTATCCTAGTTAGCAGCCACGTAGACAGAGGTTGATTAAGGTTCTTTTTTTGTTTCCTTTAAATAGCACAGTGAACATGCTTGTATGTACGGACTGAGAGTGAAAGAGCTCGTCGTCTTCATTAAATAAAAATGATTCTTACCTGAATTTTTCCTTCAGTTTATGTTTCTTCACTAAATCTAGCATGGTATCATAGAGCCTAGGTTATTCCGCTCCTTCTTCTTCTTTTTTATTCTGAATTTTTCGGTCTTAGCTTAAGATGCCGCCACGGCATGATAATAATATTGGTGGTGGAGGAAACTGGCCACCGGAAGATCCCATACCTCCATCAAGCCCACTCTACCTTCATCCTAGTGATAATCCTGGTACGATCCTAGTTACTGAACTCTTGAATGGTTCAAATTTTGTAAACTGGAGCCGATCTATGAAAATAACACTTCTAGCTAAGAACAAACTCGGTTTTATCGATGGATCTGTGAAATGACCTTCATTAGATCCTACTTAGTCTGTGTGGGCAAATGCAATGGTATGGTTGTATCTTGGATAAAAAATGTCACTGTTCCTCAAATTAGGTCAAGCTTGATGTATTTAGAGCTAGCTTCACAGATATGGTTGACAAACATGGGTTTTCATGCTTCATTTTAGGATAAAGTTGATGAAATTTATATGATTTTATTGCTCTTTTATGCCTCCTTCGATTAATTGTCTATTGTTGTCGATCGCATTACTCCTTGGTCCATTTTGATTATTTTACAGGAAAAAGAAGTCCAATTTCAGTAAATATGACAATGCCATGTCGAAGTTCGGATCGAAACAAGCATATAGGAAAAAAACGGAAGTCGATTCGGAGTTCTGACGAGGGAGAACGGGCCGAAACAAAATTGTTGCGCAGCGGGCGCGACCATGGGCGCGACCACGCGCGCGGCTGCTTCAGAAGCCACCCCCGGGCGCGCGAGGATGAATAAAAGTTGGTCTTGGGCGCGCGACCACCGAGCGCGGGCGCGCCGCCCTTGTTTAAGCTCCGAAAATTTGAATTTCAACCCCAAAGCTTCCGGAAACTATGTTTTGACCCCCATTTTGCACTTTTCCTAATTACAAATCAACCCCTATGCTACATCAACATATAAATAGCATTTTATGATTCATTTTAGGGTAGATCTCTCACTTGGCCTCCATCTACACACACTACACACACTAAATCTCTACACCTCCATCTTCCACCTTCACCCACCTAGGCCAAGAGGAGAAAACTTGTTTTGGGAGGATTGGAGAAGAAGACATCAAGGATTTCAAGATTGGAGCTCAAGATCAAGGATTTGTCTATGAATTCTTGTTATCTTGTTTCTTTGATCATGTTTATCTTTTATGTTGGGATTTTTGCTTCCATGGGCATGAGTAGCTAAGATCTCATATTCTAGGGATTTGACAATATGGATTTGTAATGGATTAGCTCTACTTATTTTAAGTCTATGGTTTGGTTGCTTTATCTCCTTATGTTCTTGGTTTGTATGTATGTTTAAATGCTTGATCACCATTTATACATGTCTATTATGTTAATTCAAAATTCGGGAGATGAGAATTTACACTTGAATAGGAACATGAGGCACAACGACTCAATAAACCGGGAGGTTGAGAGTTTTAGTGAGGGCTATTGATCCTAGGGACTTTTAGGAGTTATATGCTAGACTTTAGTTGGGGACAACAAACCTAGCTTGTAATCAACGGTTTTAGTCGTCCGGGAGGGGGCTAAAGCGAACAAGAGATCGTCCTAGATAGTTGAATTCAAACCATAGGTTGATTAAGTAGAGTGAGTTCCAATTGCAAACCCATTGAGTCTACCCTAGAATATCTTCCTATCCATTCTCTCCATTGTTTGCCCATTTATTTTGTTTTGTTTTATTTATTTGAAGTACTTTAGTTTTAGTTAATTCCTTGATAATTCGGAGTTTAAATAGATTAAAGCAACATAGTAGTGGTACTCATAGGTATTTCGAACTAGTCTCCGTGGATACGACCTTGCTCACCACTATCTACGATAGCCCCATACACTTGTGGGTGCTTAAATAGTTAGGCGATCAATGGTCTGATTTGAAAGAAAGATTTTCACAAGGAAATATTGCACGGATTTATGAGTTAAAGCAGCAACTATATAACTTGAGACAAGGTTCAAATGATGTTAACACATATTACACTGATCTCAGAATTGTATGGGATGAATTCCTTGATTCTCAGCCGAAAAAATGGTGTGAATGTAATGGCTGTAGGTGTGATGCTTCTTAGAGATGGAAAGATTATCAGTTGCAGGAATTTGCAGTTCATTTTCTTATGGGGCTAAATGATTCATATGCTGCCATTCGATCTCATTTTTTAAGCTTGGATCTTTTTCCCAACATTTCTAGAATATTTTCTCTAGTTATACAGGAGAAGAGGCATAAAGGTATTGGTATACCTCCACCTTCTATAGTACCCTCAGTGAGTGAGGTTCCAGGTTTTGTGAGTGTTGCTCAAGGACACAATTGTTGGGGTTGTTGTGTATAGCTAATGCAAAAATGTGTTTTAGTATATACGACATGTATTCCACTGGTTACAATCACCTATCTGAATAAATATATTAATAAGAATAAGCCATATATCTCATGTTTTAGAACACGTGGACGGCTCGGGTGTCAGAGAGATCACGCAGTGTTCGATAATAATTATGAGATATAAATAGTGCCCTAGTCGAGATAGCTCGGAAAAGCTATCGGTTTAGACTGCAACATAACAGTAGTGGCGGGTCTCAGTCGCTAGTTATGTTGGTACGGTGGAACGTATTGACAGGATCCAGTGAGATAAAGTTCTTCTGATACTGACCCTAGCAATAGGTGAAGAACTAGAGATCTCGGCATTTAGAGATATGATCTTAATCTCGATAGGCTATTAGATATATATGTGTTGTTCATTGTTACTTTGATTTGCAAGATAAGGGTCTATCGCAGCATCCCTGATGACTTGCCTCTTGGGTAACATGAGGGTGCATAGTATGTCTAATTAGTTGTATCGAGACACCGTGTCCGTATAAAGTTGAGAGATATCCCCTCAGGGAGTTTACAAGGTTTATTATACCAAGTCATGCATGCTGATTAAGTTCAGGTATAGTAATAAGGGGTGCACGGGTACTACTTGAGGAAAATAAGATATTAATTAATTATAAGCATTCAGAGGAGCTCTAGTTAATTAATGGATATTGGAGTCATTAAACACGGGGATAACTCTAAATAAAGTATCAGCCCCAATCTACAAATTGGGACAAAGCAGTGATTCAGTTGTGATTCTTTAGTGGAATGCGTCACAACTCTAATGAAATAAATGTTCTGGGTTGATCATGGAATTATTTCATTAGGTAAGGCTAAACTCTGTCTGGTACATAGATCCCTGAGATGGCCCAAGAGCTCTTCAAGAAAGGAATTCAAGGTATTATTTGAGGGATATCAGTTTTGGACTGAAAATAGGCATTATGGGCTTGAGTCCATAATGTGGCGCCTACAGTGATGTAGGTGGCGCCTGTTTCTCTTTTTGGTGTCCATCTAGGCTCAATAATTGCACTCTGGTTAAATATATAATATAGAATAAATTAATATCTAATTAATTAAGATTTATTCTTAATTAAGGAATTATATAATTAATTTAATATTTACATATAATATTTTCCTTATAATAATTAGGATTAATTCTAATTATATTTAATTAGAATTTGTTCCAGTAATTATTAACTAAACCGGGCTTTATTAATTAAAGCCCGTGACTTAGTGAACAAGGAAAAGGGGCGCCTATCTCCTCCTATAAATAAGGAGGATGAGATTCTCAAAACCTAATCCAATCATTCATTCACTGGAAAAGGGGTGCCGGTTCAGAGAGTGCAGAGGGATTTCCAAGTTCCAAAATTCCGAGACGCCCACACAGTCGGAGAACTTCGAGGAAAGGGATCACATCCCAGTAATCTAGACCTGTAGATTATTCCATCTGCAATCGAGAAAGGTATCATCTCTTGACTCAATGCATGATGTAATTGCATGTAAATCTGATACCACAAATTATCACATCCAATTCGAAGATCCAGTGGGGAAAAGGAACGCTTTCAAGCAGCGGTTTCATCAACAATGGTAGAGGAATGGAGAGAATGTTCTGTACCCATTGTCAAAAGACAAATCACACTATAGTTAAGTGTTATCAACTGCATGGCTATCCACCTGGTTTTGGAAGAGAGAGAGGCCGTGGTTTTCATGGAGATGCTACTTCACATATGTAGAAATCTGTTCATAGTATAGGTGCTCAAATTCACAGTGATGGTTCACCAGCATCCCAACCAAATTTCTTCGCTCAACCCTCATCTTTTGTCCCTTCTACACCCAATCTTAATATTTTTTCTGCAGATCAATGCCAACAACTGATATCCTATCTTCAGTCACAGTTACACGGTCAGGCTATCAGCACAGAGAGTACACCTGCTACCTCTTCAACTGGATCATCAGACTTCAATCCAGCATTTAGTGGTATATTTTCATTAACTCCCTTTATAGTTGCTTTCACACATTCAAGAAATGTATGGATAATAGACACTGGAGCCACACACCTGTTGGAAGCTAACTCTCATAAGTTTTGTCTTTCTTCACTTGTGTTCTTCGTCTATATATTTTGTGCAGATTTAGGCTGAATCACAAACAGGCTGGATTCATGAGGAGAAGCGTTGGGCTTGTTTGGATTGGGACTGGCAACGGCTGCAGCCGAAGTTACTACAAGACTTCTAGGTATGGATGAAATCTGGGCTGGATGCAATCTGGGCTTTGTTCTCTTACAACCCATTACTCATTACATACCTAGATTTAAGAACCTAACCTATTTGAGAGGAAGACTCGGTCAATTAGAGTTCAGCGGTGACGTGGGATGAAATTCACTCCCACTATCAACTACCGAACGTGAAGATCGTGGGAAGAGAGGGAAGCAAGAACGTGGGAAGAAGATGTAGAAAGTTGATCTATATACTTCCTGAATCTATAGAAGATGAATACGCTTTTTGGAGAGAAATTGTTTCGGAGATTAGAGAGCTCCAAATAGCTTTTTGAGTTGAGTAATACTAGCTTTAGGGTTAGTAATTTTTCATAGATCTTTTCCTCAACTTTAGTTTATAATTCTTTGTGAATTATAGTGAATTATTTTTGCCTTGAGGCACGCAAGATATCCTCACGATATCTTGCACAAATCAGTTCCGTATTCTTGTTTTTCTGTTTTTGTTTTTATTCAATTTCATTCTGCTGTGTTTGGTTCAACGAGTTTGTCACTGTATAGAGCTCTGTGAGCACCTCTGCGTTATCTGACCACTTGATACCAACAACACCATGTGTGCTGCTCTTCTTCATTGTTTACACAACATACTTTATTGCCTAAAGCCTTCATAACCTTTCCAAATTCTCAGCAAGTTCCCATATCTAGTGTTGGTACTATCAAACTTACACCTAGTCTGACCCTTCACTCAGTGCTACATGCTCTTAGTTTTTCCTACAACTTACTTTCTGTTAGTAGTCTCACTTCTTCTAGTAATTGTACATTTTCCTTCACTCATGAACATTGTATTATCCGGGATGCTTCCAAGGGAATGCAGATTGGGATGGGTAGAAGAATTGGGAATCTCTACATCCTTGAACCAGCTCAGCCTTTAATTCAGTCACCATCTCCTTTTTCTACTTCTAGTGTAGCTTTGTAATAGACAGTGTTCTAAAAGAATGGTGACTTGGCCGCCTAGAAGGCGTCTAGGCGCTAGAAGGTGCCGGCCATCCCGATTAATGGAAAGACGGTTTTCTCTAGGCGGCGGCAAATTAATCAGTATCTAAGCAGGTGCCTAGGTTGTCATAGGCATGTATAGGCAGTCCTAGGAGGGTCTAGAGAGGCTAGTCGGGGCTTGAAGGGCTGGAGATTAAATTATAGTTGAAAAATTATGGATTTTATACTTTAACATATGGATATTATGTTTAAATGCATGAAAAATTTGACACAGACTTTGATTTTATACTAATCTGCCTAGGCTGTTTAGGCACCGCCTAGACTCCCTCCTAGGCCGCTTAGACGCTAATCGCTCCCCCACCGCCCTACTGGCGTCTAACGACTTTTAGAACACTGGTAATAGATTCTGATCTTTAGCATTGTAGACTTGGCCATTTGGGAAAAGAAAAACTTCAATCATTGTCCTCTTTTATTCCTATGAAACATGTAACAAACAAGATTTGTAAAGTATGTCCTTTAGCCAAACAGAAAATGTTTTCTTTCTCTCATTCTGATAATATAACTGCTGATGTTTTTGATCTTGTGCATTGTGATGTTTGGGGTCATTTTACTCCAGTTACTGTCCATGGAGAAAAATAATTTCTCACCATTGTAGATGACTGTTCTTAGGGCTGCAATCGAGCCGAGCCGAACACCGTCGTGCTCAGGTTTGGCTCGTTTATTATTGAGTCGAGTATCAAACTTTGTTTACCGAATATTTCGAGTCTCACGAGCTTATTCGAGCCCTAATTGAGCTAAAATAGACTTTCTAAATTTGGATTTATATTTAAAATATTAATTATTTCTTAGAAAATAGATGATTTTATTCACATTAATAAGATAATATTAATCATGTTCTATAACAAATAAAGTTAATAAAATAATTAGTACTAATCATAGTATATAATACAAGTCATAGTTTACTAATACTCCCTCCGGCTCAAGATTCGTGAGACCTTTCTTTTTGGCATTTTCAGCACGCATTTCCACGCTTCTCGTTGATGAGTTTTAAAATGAATTTTTGAGGTATTTTTCTTTTTACGGGATACTACGAGTGTCATAGTATCCCGTAAAAAGAAAAATACCTCAAAAATTCATTTTAAAACTCATCAACAAGAAGCGTGGAAATGCGTGCCAAAAATACTAAAAATAAAGGTGTAGCACCCGATAAGTATTCATTGGTGTATGGGGGGGAATACACCAATTCACCAACAGTTTTGACTTTACAAACATAATCGATCTTACTGAGTTGTCAGCTCAGCTTATCAGTGCAGCTCGGTTTATCTAGCTCAGTCAGTAAACTAGTGAGCTTGCTAAACCGAACTATGTGCGGAAGTTTGGTGGACAGGTTGGCTACCTCTTAGAAAATTCTTTCTTTGATTTGGATCTTTGTGCAGGTTGATTATATCAATGAAGTGCAATGTAATGAAGGTTAGTTGAACATTGTAAGGTCGACTGTAAATAAAAGATAGAGAGAGAGAGATCGAGACAGTCGATTTAGCGTGGTTCGGGAAACGTCCCTACAACCACGTCAGATACCGTCGTATCTGAAATTCCTTACTTTTCTCTTATTTATACTGGCTGAGTACCAGCCTCAACCTTCGTCAATCTTTAGACTTGAGCCGAGCACGAGTTCTGGGTCGTGACCCTTACAACCTTTCATACATTCTTACATACAACCTTGCAGCTAAACTGACAGATTCTTCTTTACTTGGACGAATATGTAGTAAGCTTGTGGAGAGTATTCTGTGAGGTTTCGGAATCTGAAATCTTGAAGGTCTCAACACTTGGGAAATGGCTTGAATTCGAGTGATGAGTTTGGCTTTGAAGCGTAAAGATTTCTGGATAGATTTGGCTTTGAAACTCTGGTTTCCTCTCTCTATTTTTCTCTCTTCCCCGTCTAATTTTTTTTCTCTCTTCCAATTCTGGGATGGCTTGAAGTATTTATATGACTCCAATTTGAATTAGAGCCGTTGGAGTTGCAGAGGTGTCAGAACCGTACTGCTGACTGGACTTCTAGCCGTTGAGGTTTTCTGTACAGCTTGAACCATCGAGGTTGGCAAGGCACAACTTAGGTCGGACTGGGAAGGTCGACCTTTTGTACCTCAAGTTGTCTTTGTTTTCTGTGGTCTTCAAGCTTGATCTTTGTATTAGAATCTTCATCTTGAGAAGCTGTTGACTAATAGCAGCTTGACTCACAGCAGCTTGACTTGGGTTCAGCAGGTTGGCCTCAGCATGCAGGTTGGCCTCAGCAAGTTGGACGAGCAGGTTGACTAAGGAACATGTTGATAGATTGATCTAACTAGGTACAAGGTTGCACTACCAACCTTGATCTTTACATGGAGCAACCTGTCCGAGTTAAGCTTGACTGATCCAAACACACAGATCAGTCTGTTCCTATCAATCCTATAAGTAAGTCCTATAACTAAGTGTGGTTTCTAATAACATCATCAAAACTAAACTAAACAGGGTTCCCAACAAAAGGTCTCACGAATCTTGAGCCGGAGGGAGTAATTTTATATTTCCATACTAAATCAGTTAACGAACATGTTCATGAGCTAACGAGTTGAATACTCTCGTGCTCAAGCTAGGCTCGTTTAATTGACGAGCTTCACTAAATGATCTCGAAAAACTTTTATCGAGCCAAACTCCGAATAGCTCATGAGTAGCTCGGTTCATTTGCAGCCCTAAATTTGTTCTAGGTTTGTTTGGACTTACCTTTTGAAATAGAAAAATGATGTCAGTACTGTTCTGGCTCAGTTTTTACAACAAGTGTCTACTCAATTTCAAAGAACCATCAAAGTCATTAGGTGTGCTAATGGTAGTGGATTCTGTCTTCTTCTCTATTTGCCAAGTTTGGCACTATACTACAACATTCTTGTGTTGAGAGACCTCAACAAAATGTTAGAGTAGAGAGAAAGCACCAACATCTTTTAAATGTAGCTAGAAGCCTATACTTTCAATCTCATGTGCCTTTGGCATATTGGGGTGAGTGTGTACTCACTGCCTCATACCTCATCAACTGCATTCCATCTTCTATTCCGCAGTTACACAACCAAACACCATTTCAAGTTCTGTTCAAGAAACCTCCCAAATACTCACATCTCAGAACCTTTGGATGCCTTTGTTTTGTTTATACTCTTGATAGGAATAAACATAAGTTCTCTCCTCGTGCCACCAAGTGTGTGTTCTTAGGATATCCATCTGGGTACAAGGGATATAAAGTACTAGATGTAAGCACCAACAAAATTCTCATCAGTATGGATGTTGTGTTCCATGAATATGTCTTTCCATTTGCAACACAACATCCCTCACATTCTCCAGTTCCTTTCTCTTTACATGTTCCTACCTCATCCTCTAGTTCACCTCCTCCAGCTCCTATCCTTGATATACCCTCTGTATTTCCTACTGCTCCTCCTACTACCACTTTCCTTACCACCAGATTAGGTAGAGTAGTCAAACCACCTTCATTTCTGAATGACTATATATGTGCCTCTATTCACACTTCTTGTCAGTACCCTCTCAATTCCTTCATCAATCATAGTAATCTCAGTTCAGCCTATTCATCCTTCATTGCCTCCATCATTGTTGTTCCTGAACCATTAACCTATGAACAAGCTTCTGCATATAGTGAGTGGAGAGCAGTCATGCAATCAGAACTAGATGCTTTACAGAAAAATGGAACTTGGTCTTTGGTTCATTTACCTCCTGGCAAAATATCAATTGATTGTAAGTGGGTTTACAAGGTAAAATTTATCTATGATGGAAGTGTTGAGAGATACAAAGCTAGATTGGTTGCCAAGGGGTACACTCAATAGGAGGGAGTTGATTATCTCAATACTTTCTCACCAGTGGCAAAACTGGTGTCTGTTAAGCTCATGTTAGCAGTCTCTGCTGTAAAAGGTTATAGTCTCACCCATCTTGATATCAATAATGCCTTCCTTTATGGAAATCTCTCAGAAGAAATTTACATGAAAACTCCAAAGGGATTGGACACTAAGGGGGAGAATTTGTTCTGCAGACTACACAAATCTCTATATGGCTTGAAGCAAGCTTCAAGACAGTGGTATTTGAAGTTTACTGAAGTACCAATGCTCTTTGGTCTTCAACAATCACATGCAGATGAATCATATTTCCATATGCTCTCATCAGATATCTATCTTGGTGTAATCATCTATGTTGATGATATTCTTGTGGCCAGCAATAATCCTGCTACTGTTGACAGGTTCAATACTCATCTACAAAGTCATTTCAACTTCAAGGATTTGGGCAAATCAAAACATTTCCTAGGCCTTGAAGTTGCTCAGAGCTCTACAGGTATCTCAGTTTGTCAAAGAAAGTATGTTTTGGACTTACTTCTTGACACTGGCCTTATAGGATGTAAACTTGCTTCTACTCCCATGGATTCCTACCATAAACTTCAAGAATTTGGATCACTACCTTTGCAGAATGCTAAATCATATAGAAGATTAATTGGGAGGCTTTTTTATTTGTGCATCACAAGACCAGACATTACTTTTGCTGTGCACAAATTGAGTCAGTATTTGTCATAACCTTGTGATATTCATCTCTCTATTGCACACTGAGTTCTCAGATACTTGAAGGGTAGGATAGGATTGGGTCTGCTTTATTCAGTCTCTTCTTCATTAGATCCCAGTGTTTTTGCAAATTCAGATTGGGGCACATGTTCAGATAGTAGAAGATCACATTCTGGTTTTTGTCTATTTCTTGGGAGTTCACTGATTTCATAGCGATCAAAGAAGCAGAGTGTTGTTTCAAGATCATCTGCTGAGGTTGAATATCGTGCTCTAGATCAAGCAGCTTGTGAAGTTTCTTGGATTAACACTCTTCTTCATAATTTTGGAGTGGTTCGTTCAAAACCTGTTCCCTTATTCTGTGATAATAAGTCTGCAGTCTACTTAACTTCTAATGCTGCGTTTCATGAGCGAACAAAGCATATAGTGATTGATTGCCACACCATTCGAGAGCATTATAGATCTGGTTTGATCAAACCACTTCATATTCAAGGGAAGTTGCAGTTGGCTGATATTTACACCAAGCCTTTGGCTGTGGGGCCATTCACTCATTTGTTGAGCAAGATGAGCTTGTCTAACATCCTTGCTCATCTTGAGGGGGAGTGTGAAGATGTTAATGTGAAGAGGAAGGTGAAGGAGAAGAAGATCAGAGGAGGTGACACAGAGAAGAAGATAGGATGATAGTTTATAGTTATAGCCAATAGTTATTATTTCTTGTTTTACGTTTTTTCAAATTTACTTATCCTAGTCAGCAGCCATGTAGACAGAGGTTGATTAGGGTTCTTTTTTGTTTCCTTTAAATAGCACAGTGAACGTGCTTGCATGTACGGACTGAGAGTGAAAGAGCCCGTCGTCTTCATTGAATGAAAAAGATTCTTACCTGATTTTTTCCTTTAATTTATGGTTCTTCACTAAATCTAACACAACCAGCTACTGTTGTGGCATTCTTTTACTCCCCCCATTTCCTATCTTATTGCATAAAAAATTATGACACGAGTTTTAATAAAATTTTAGGTTGTGTGGTATATAAATAGAGTTGATAGAGAATAAATAAAAAATCTCGTAGTCGAACGAAAAAGTACAATTTTTTGAGGATATAACGAAAAAGAAATTTGTATAATTTTTTTTTAATTTTTTTTATATCAAACAAAGACAACACACGCACACATACACGCAGCCAAAGTGACTAGAACCCCCAACTTTTTGGTCGGAAGAGAAATATTTTACCAACTGACCTTACTTTAGTCAAATGTGGTTAGATAAAGCTATTGGAGGCTATAAAATTAGCTATGGTCCTTTTTTTTCCCTCCAATGTACGGATATGGTTTTAATTTTATTTTATTTTTTCTTGATTGAACCATATGTATTGGATACATTTGTACTAGTAATCAGCCGTTGAAAGTTGAAAGGGACTAATTCATTTTTATATCAAGGTTCTCTTTTTTAATTAATTTTTTTTTGCAGTTTCATTGATTTGAAGATCTAGAGTTATTTTTGGTGATCCTTGTACTGATTGTAACTGTCATTTACCTAACATATAAAAGTATTAAAAAAATTAAATGGAACCAAACATTTTCGATAGTGCGTGAGAAACACACACCACAAATCAAATAGAGTCATAAATCATATGAGTTTCCTAAATTATCGGTGTCCACATGAAAGTTTGGTTGCTTTTGTGTTTGGACTAAATTGTGACTACTTTTTACGTGATCTCACATTTTCAATTTCAAATTTTCATTTTTACATGTCCAAAAGGAAAGAATTGTTACAAATTTAATTTGGGACGGGACACGAATGTTAAGAATTAAATCTATAAAATTATCACGCCTCTCTCTATTTTTCGTTAAAATTTTCGTAAATTCTCGTAATTTTACTTGTATAATCAATAATTTAATATATGCACATATTTTTGTGCATATCTAAAATTTAAATATAAAATTTGTACATATCTTAACTACCTAAAAAGATCGAAATCATAGGTTTGAATGTGCTGATGCATATGAAAAATAATATTGATGTGAAATCTAATTAAGAATCCATCAATCCAAAATGTTGAATGAGGGACATTCATATTAGCTAGAATCTAATTTCAATCAAACCTAACACCCCCCCCCCCCATACAAATCAATCATAACTGCTAAGTAAATACTAATCGACATATCCAATTTAATCTCGATAATTTATATATGAGATTTCGAATATAAATTTATAAGCAATATAAAATTATCAAAAGCTGTAAAATGTTGGAAATTTGGTTTTTGACCAAATAAATAATAATTAATATTTAATTTATCACGTAAATTAAATGTTAGATTATTGTTCTACTCGTAGAGTAAATGAACGTGGTATATTTATATGCTCAAAACCAATTTCCGGTGAGTGAGATTTAAATGTTCAAAGTTTGGTGGAAGTTTCTTCATTATTTAATGAAGTGAGAGAAATACCACATCGAATAAATATTGATGTGGTGTCATGTTTAAAAGTGTTTAAACATGTGAGCTTAATAACAAGTGGACCAAGTAAGTGGACAAGTGTGTGGTTGGGCTCTCGCGTGAGCACACACTCGATCCGGCCCCGCCGTCCGTGCCAGACGGCTACGACTTGGGCTCGGGCCTCGGAGTTCGGGTTTCGTGGCCGTGGACTTCGATCTTGGCGATTGGTCCTTTGGGCCTGTTCGTGGGCTTGTACTTGGACCTTATATACTATATTTTTTGGACCACCAAAACTATAGTGTTTTGGGCATGTGCAACATGAGCCCAATCCGTCTTGTGAGCCCAACGTGCAGCGTTCAGCCCGCGTGCCGTTCCGTCTTCCGGGGGTGTTCTAGAAGGGCATTTCACACGTCCCTTTATCTCCTCCACTCCTCCACTTCCTTCAACGGCCAAGTAATGGCGTAGTGACCCATTAATGCCAAGTAATGGCATAGTGGACAGTTAATCCTCCCGTAGTGAGTCGCCTATATATAGGAGGCATGGTTGCGTTTGTGCGGAAAAAAAAAACATCAAAAACGCATCTTGCTGCATACCTCTCCCTTGTTCATTTCTGAGCTCAATTTTTCGCCTCCATCCAGTTCGCCGGAGCTCCAAGGTTTTGCAGTGCTGCTACCTTCGAGACGAAGCCGTTTTATCTTTGGAGACGATACGCCAAACCGAGAGCACTACCGAGGCGTATCTCGTCTTGCGGAAAGAGATCTTTCCTCGACTCGGCTTTTAGTTCATAAATTTGTTCGCTTGTAATCTTCTTTACGTTGTATTCATTTGTACGCCCGGCAAGTTCATGTACCTCAATTTTCCCAACAATCGCAAGGCGAGATATTCTACTTGCCTTCCCGACATAACTGAAGATGACGAGCGCTGCTGCTTCCACCGACTCCTCCACCGTTGCATCCACCACTCCATCCATCGTGTCCTCGACGCTGCCATCCACCATGTCATCGACTGTTCCATCAACCATGTCATCGCCGTTGCCAAGTTTCACTACTGCATCGGCAATGAACTCCAACACTGGCGGTTCAACCGGAGGCTCGACGCTGCCTTCAAGCTTGTGGGTTTGGAATAACCCATTCCTGTCAAACGGAGTTTCTGGTTCATCCGGCTCCGTGGGTTCCACATATGGTGGGACTGTTGGTTCCACTTTTAGTGGAACTGTTGGAGTGCCATTCATGGGCTCGACTGTGGGGGCCTTCGGGCACAACCCAAGTGGTTCTCTTATGGGAGCAAACTCGGCACCAAGGGTGATGCCACCCGCCGAGAAGCCGCCGAAGTTTAGCGGAGCTGACTTCAAAAGGTGGCAACAAAAGATGTTGTTCTACATAACAACATTGGGAGTGGCAAACTTCCTCATGGAAGATGAGCCGGCTGCGCCAAATGCCAATGAGGCGAACTTCCATGTTCGTGTCTTGTATGACAATTGGCGTAATGGAGACTACTTGTGCAAGAATTTCATCCTAAATGCCTTGGATGATAGCTTGTACAATGTGTACTCTGGTGTCAACACCTCCAAAGGAATTTGGGAGGCGTTGGACAAGAAGTACCGTAGCGATGATGCGGGTACGAAAAAGTTCGTTGTAGCCCGATACTTGGACTACAAGATGGTCGATTCTCGACCGATGATGGAGCAAGTACAAGAGTTTTAACTCATTGTGCATGACGTCCATGCTGAGGGGATGGTCCTTCCGGACGCATTCGTGGTGGCGACCGTGATCGAGAAGCTACCCCCAAATTGGAAAGACTTCAAGAGCTACCTTAAGCACAAGCGAAAGGAGATGACTCTTGAAGACTTGATTGTGAAGCTACGCATCGAGTCTGATGTGCGCGATCAAGACAAACTGAAGGCACCGTCTGATGCCAAGGTGAACTTGATGGAGAAGGGCGGTTCCTCCAACAAGCGTGATCGTCCAAATGCCAAAAACAAGGGCAAGACAAATGTACCATCGAAGTAATAAAACTTTAAGTTGTTTCGTGAGTAAAACGGCGTGGTTTTAGAGTTTACCTTAGATGACTGTTGAGAAAGGTGGGTATATTGTGAGTTTAAAAGGTTGGAACTGAACTATATTAAAAATCATATATAGAAATGTAGAATATTATTTTCAATTTTGATAATCTCTTATGCTACTTTGCTAGATTCTTTATAATATGGGCGGGGAAGGGCTTACCCATTGGGCCCACTAACTGACTAATTCATTTCAAGGCATGAGCAAGGTTCAGTAGATCTGGCCCAAATTGTTGCTGTTGGGCCAGGCTTCATGTTGTTTTTCTCCTATAATTGGATATACTCTAAATTTCAATATCTTTTAGTACTTTTTTTTTTTGATTGTGTACTTACAAATATAGAAATTAATCAAAAAAAAAAATTATATAGAAATTTCAAAACTTAATCGGAACAAATTTATAAGGGTTTTTTTTTTTTTGAAACTAACAAATTTATAAGTTCTTAAGAGCAACATATACATACGAAAAAAGCTAGATAAGTTTTGTTCAGATAATGAGATAATATGAGGGAAATGTGTTTAAAAATCCAAGGCCTACAATAAAAATTAAACTCCAAAAATCTATTTTAGAATCTATCATTATAAAACCCCAAAATTAGATAGAAAATCAACTCTATCTAAAAATCCTGGATGAGGGAGTGTCTTTTAATTAAATATTTATTAAGGCATTTATAGATTAAACTCATCCATTATAGGGTGATCACTAGTTTTCGTAGCAATTCTTTAATCGATTTAGTGTTCAAGTCGAATCCAAAGAGATTGTATCACGAGAACATTTTGAGTAATAAAGCAGAGACATGCTAACACTATCCAAGCTCCATAACATTAAATAATGATTTTCAATTATCAACCATTATTTTAAACTGAAACAACAATTCACAATCCATTCTCTGTCATAACATAAAGTAATGATTTTCAATTATCCACTAGTATTTTAAATTAAAACAAACAAGCAGAATCCACAATTAAACTCAAAAGCAAGTAATAAAAGAATGACAAGAGACATCAATAAGGGGAAAACAATTCTAATTGCATTTCAACAATAATCTCAACTGATTTGAACTATTAGCTTGACTAATCCAATTTTAATCCAAGACATATGGAGAAATTCCTAATTAATCACCAATCCACCTCTTGATGAAATCGACAAAAGTAGATTGATAACCCACCTATCTCCGACTAAGACATACTTCAGGTGAAATTATTAACTCTAAAAAGCATATGAAGTTTTTAGATCTCCTCCAAGCAAGAATTACCAATATTGTGATCACTTGAGTCTTAATAATAATAATAATAAAAATTTAAGTTTCCTAAGCATTCAATCATATCTTGTACGCATTTGTAATTGCCAATTACTCATACATGAAAATTATGCCCCGAAAGACACAAAATATGACTTGAAAGGCTAGATCACAATCAATAACTCAAATACACGGTCTCAATCATTGTGTATACAATTGGAATCTAAAAGAGTCTAGCTACTCACGATCAAAGGTGAATCAAAGCTAAAATAGAAGAAATGCATAATTAAAGCAAACAATATTGAATTGGTCTTGAAATTTTGGCTAGATCTTCAATCTTCACCTTGATATCTCCTCCAAAGTACACAAATTAGCTAAGAAATAGTAAAGTGACAATGTTTTTAGGGTTATAGTTTAATTGAGAATGAAAAATCCTCCAAAGTACACAAATTAGCTAAGAAATAGTAAAGTGACAATGTTTTTAGGGTTATAGTTTAATTGAGAATGAAAAATTCCTAAAAATGGTATGCAACACTTCTATTTACAAATGATGAAAATCAACTTAAAATGCCGGCCAAATAAGGTAAAAATGTGTTTTGGACATGATATAAACCGAAACGGTGATCCAGACATGTGAGTCGCCGTTTTGGTGGGGAAAATATGCAAAAACTCGGTAATCCACGGTGGCAAACGACTGTCGTCGTTTTGGTCCCCTGTGTCGCTTTTTTGTTGAGAGGAAACAACGACCTATGTCTGTTGAAACGACAGTCTCCGTTTTGGAAGGTAAATACGACCCCCAAACGGCGAGCCACGGCGGCTGGTCGCCTTTTTTGTGGCTTCGTCCCTTAACTCATCTCAATATTTGATTTCATTCATATTGTATTTCGGCTTTCCAGTCATATCATGAAGTTAGAAGTTCTCTTCCTTCGCCAAAAATCTACAAAAACGCAAGAGAATACAACAAAACACGAATCCAATAAAAAAGGAGAGAACAAACAAAACACATACCGACACAAAACGACACACACATACAAACATAATAAAAATGAACGTAAAATGCGTGTTTATCACATAGCTACAATACTACTAGTATATATACATACACATATATATGTATATATACATTGTGTGGTATTAGATTATGAGTAAAATGCTTGTCTTGCACAAAAAGACTTTTAGGGAAATATTACAAAACTTTTTTTTATAAATTAATGTGCACGGATTCAATTCAATAAAATTAGATTTGGCGCCAAAACAAATTGTCAATACAAGTATATAATAGCAAAACCCTAACTCTGACTGCAATTACTCCTTTTTCAATAGTGAATTAAATTGTACTCCCTCTGTTTTTTTTGAAGTGACCTATTTATATATTTTAAACCTCACATATTGAATATAAGTAAGCCACTTCAGAAAAAACGGAAGGAATAGCACTTTCAATTTCAAACAAAAATAATTAATAATAATAATACACCGTAATATTTAATAGAAGAAAATATGTTTCTCCCCTCCAAGTTCCCAGAGACTACACGCAATTGAGGTGAAGTAAAACGCAGAAGCAGCAGAAAAAATAAAAGAGAATCTGCGGAAAACTCGATTCGCGGAGGTGAAAGAGGAAGGACGATGGACAGTAAAGGCGCAGGAACGGAGGCGCAGCAGTACGTGTGGGGCGGCTCAATACCGCTTCAGATTCATCTCCACGAATCGGAAGTCACTACGCTTCCTCCCCCTCCGCCTGCTTTGGTAGCTTTCTTCTCAATTCTGCACTGTTTTGTTTTGATCATATTGAGTTTGATGTAATGACTGAGAATTATAGTCTGTTTACGCGATATTCTTGTTGATTTGGGTTTCTCTATTTGTTTGCGAGTCGTTTTCAGTTTTTAGGGGTTTTTCGTGTTTGGTTAATTGTGTTTTTGACTCTCTGTTACTGAATTAGGGTATCGCCTTTATATTGTTTCTTCTAGAGTGTGCTGATTGCGTTTGTGACTTTTGATTGTTGATTTTGCAATTTTGTGTTTATCTTGGGTTAACAGATATTGGCCCCTCGTTTGGGGTACCTGCCTCTGTTAGTGCCACAGATCAGGCCATTCTTTAGCAGTGCTCTACCTCCTGGTGTTGACACCGTGTGGTTTGAGTATAAAGGCTTGCCGCTGAAATGGTATGTTATATACTGCCCGACACTAATTGCTGCTTATGGTTCTTCTTGATGATAGTTCTATGATTTTGATTGTGTTTGTATCAATGCCAGGTATATTCCTACAGGCGCACTTTTTGATCTTCTTTGCTCAGAACCTGAGAGGCCTTGGAACTTGACTGTAAGAAATTAACTCTGGACTCTTACTATGACTTGTAAAATGAGTGTAGGAAGTTAGTCATATCATCTATGGCTTAGGACTTTATGTGCAGTTAGATTTAGAGTAAGCTGTATATTTAGATTTGAGGCTTTTTATGCTCATTGCTTTCCTGGTTTATAAACCCTAATAGCAGTGAATTTACCATTCGGGCTGAGGGGTTGCCACAATTATATGAAACAAAAAGTCCAAACAGCTGCTATGGATTGTCATTGACGCTTAGAGTTAGCAAGTAGTGCTTAAAGTTGGTAACTGCTGCATAGTAAATGTTTCCTGAAAACGCATCTAGAGTTTTTTTTTTAATTTTCTTATTATTATTTTTTTATTTTTTTTAAAATTATTATTGAGAGCAATTTCTACAATCTGGACTGCCTAGTGCCTGATTATTCTATTTGATGAAGCCAGCCTTGTTACATTTGTTTTTTAGAAGTGCCGTTCAAGTTTGTATACAATTGCGAACATAATAGCTTTGTTTTGTCCCTATTTCCTGTTATGTCAAAGACATTAAATGCAGTGTTGTAAAAGGCGGTCTGAGGCGCGCCTCAAGGCGTACGCCTCAGCCGCCTCACCAAAAAATCGCCTTGAGGCTTACGCCTCAGAATGAATTTTTAATGCGGGCGCCTTTTTCCAGTGAGGCGTACGCCTCAACTCGGAGTGCCTCGAGGCGGTTGAGGCGCAGCGCCTCATTCAATTGATCAAATTTTTATTTTGATTTTTTGTGGGCTTACATTTAATAATATTGAACATTAAAAGCCCATTTTAAAGTAATAGCCCATTGATATTATAATCCTAAAATCAACTTAAATTAATCTTAAATAAAACAACAAAAAAAAATTCAACGCGGAAAACAGAAACACAGCCGCGCGCTCGTTCTCCTTCCTCCTCTTCTGCGCCGCCCAACTGCTGCTTCCACCCACCGCCGGCCGTCGCCTGCGGGTCAGCCGCCAGACGCTGCTCTGATTGCTGCTGCTGCTGCTGCTGGTGTCTTGCTCCCCGCTGATTGCCGCCGCTGGTGTCTTGCTCTGATTGTAAGTTTTTGTTGCTCTTAACTTTTTGTTGCTTTTAATTTGTTTCGCAAATGTGAATTATTTGTCGAAGAGTTTTATCGAAGAGCTTTTAACTTGATTCCGTGCCAAGGTCAATTGGGGAAAGTTCAAGCAGCCGTAAGAGAAAGAAGAAGAACACAACTTCAAGAGGTAAAATTGATTTTTGACTTGAAAGTTGAACTTGAAACCTAAAGCATTCTATATTTTCTAATAAATATATATACATTATTAATACAACATTATATATAGGTCAAAGTAAAAAATCCTACACTCTGATCGATGAAGAAGAGATTGAGAATGAGGATGAGGTCCATGATAATGAAGATGAAGATGAAGATGAAGATGAGGAGGATGTTGATGAGGAGGAGGAGGACGACGAGTGAATTTGAAAGAATTTGAGAACAATTTAATCATTGATGCTTTTAATTTGATATTTTAAAACCTTCTAAGACTATTAAATTTGATATTTTATTTGTTAATTCTCTATTTTAAATATTTGTTCTTTTTTTAAAAAAAATTGTGTCTTAAGTTTGAGGCTTACGCCTCAGACCGCCTCGAGGCTTACGCCTCGCCTCAATTACAACATTGATTAAATGTTATGGTTAATCATTGATATGATGAGGATATTGAAGATGCTAACTCTATAAACTGAAATAAACAATCATATATATTTTGCTTAATAAACACCATAGAAAAATGAAAATGAGATCAAATTAGCAAATCTGTATGTGCCTGTTCTCCATGATCTGCCCTTGCAGATTGCGCGCCTTTTCGAATCTTTTGGTCATCCCTGCATTTAGATCAATAGAAACTACCTGAGCCACCTGACCCATAATCCGAGTCCTCGAAACAATGTATAATTATGCTACCTCAATTGAGTATACTGACAAATCTCCTTGCAGATACATTTTAGAGGATATCCAGAAAATTTGTTGATCCCTTGTGAAGGAGAAGACAGTGTAAAATGGAGCTTTATTAATGCCCTGAAAGAGGTTAGGTATAAATTTCCGTACACTTTGTAACATTGATCTTGATTCTTGACTACGGAGTTCATATTCTTTATAGATTGGTTCCTCATTTGCATGCATATTGTGCATAAACTAGAGGAATGAACCGTGGTATTCTCTCTAAAGCATGGGACGTTAGTTTGGATAGGACGTATAAAAGTTTAGACTAGCATGCTGGGTCTGAAATCATAAGGAATATTTACCATGTATCAGACTTTTATCTTCATCTAAGTTGTTATCACTTTTCTGGGAATCACTTATCCCTTTTCTTTATAAAATTCTCTTTTTCTTATTGAAAAAGGAGTATTTTATTTTATTTTTTTCTTTTGCTTTTCACCTCCTGCCACGAGTGAGTTTGGGGATTAGCTGTTTAGGCTTAAGATTAGGGATGGTGGCAGGCATGCCCCTTTGAATGCTTTACCATCTCCTTAGCTTACTTCCATGTCCTGGTCTAAATGTCTTGGTTTTGAGCTTCTCCCTTAAGTAAACATTTTATATTACTGGCTGTCTTTATATGGGGGAAATCTGGAAGTGAGAATGCTGAATGCCTGTCTTGAATGGTTTATTTAACATAATTGTGCAAAAACTCTCTACAGGCAGCATATATAATCACCGGAAACTGCAAGAATATTATGAATATGTCTCAATCTGATCAAACAGAACTTTGGCGGTCTGTCTTAAATGGTAAGCTACCATGTCTCAAATGATGTGATTGCTTAAAGCTTTCCTTTAGCTTGGATTCTTTTGATCAATGTTTAAAATTTCTTTTTTGCATTGTCGTTGGATGTTAAATTTATAACTAAGCAAGTATCAGAAATAAGAACCTGTTTATTTCTACAAATTTATATGAGAGTATGAAGGTCAATCAAAAGAGATTCTATATTTGATGATCCGACTGATATAATAAAAAGGAGAAGTGGGGGGATCTAGATAAGTGGAAAATGGTTTTTCTTCCTTCCTTTCTTCTTGACTCCGGTTGGCAAAAGTTTATGGATTCTTAAGTAATGATGTTGCAGTCTATTGGTATGTTTAGTTGCTACAAATATTCTTAGAGACTGGACTCCCAACAGAGTTAAGGACCCATCTAGACAAGTGAGGGTGGTTAGAGATGTTCTAAAGAGTAAAGACTTGCGCAATATAATTTTTACGAGCGTTGGATGCATCATGCACATGTTCCTTTACTCCCTTCTTCTGTATTATGACTATTATCCCTCTATCAGTATCAGCGTTTTCTGTTTCTCTTGGGCTCAATATCTTATAACAGGTCTATGAAAAAAAATAAAAAACCTTCTATGCAAGTGTCATAGGAAAGTAATGCACTCCAAAATATGGGGCCAATTATTTGGTTACACATTGTACATTGAAGTCAATTCTGTAAAACACTAAAGAAATATTATTGCTTGCATTAAGAATTTTTTTCCATCAGCATCTTTTGTGAAATCCCAGCTTCCTGCATGTTCCCTGCCAGTCCTGCTGATCTGAACTATAGTTGTAATCCAAAAGTTAGGGGAAACATCCGACGCTGTAAATTTTAGTGATATTGTCTGTTTGTTACACTCTCCCCCGTGTCTTGTCAGTCTTATAACTTCACATTTAGCTTGATGTTACGGTACATTATCCTGTGCTCAGGACTCAAATGTGAATATGCTATCCCCTTTTCCCAGTCTTACTCAGGCAGTGTCCTGACATTTTTCTAATAATGTATAAAATTACCTTGTTCCTTTTCAAATCTATGGTAATTTGAGTAGTAGTTTTATGTCAGATTTGAGTCTTTGCCCCTTGTTTCTTCATCTTTTGGGTGTGTTTCTTTTGTTTTATGACAGGCCAGCTTGAAGCATATCTTCGGGTTTCCTCCAAACTTAAACTTGATATTGTTGGTGATGACTTTTCCCTCAAATTGAACACTGCTCGTCAAAGCAATTCTGACACTGATGCTACTGGAACAACCAAATCTGGTGAGATATAGAATCTGTTCTATTATCTTCAGAATATATCCTACTTTGAGAAGCTCAATGTGGATGTGAAATGCATATTTGAATTAAAGGGAACTGTGTACAATGTCGTGACTTGGTTGGCGTTTTGGTCAACATCAATGAATAATGCACAACTTATAGTGCGTAAGAACACGTGATAAATTAAAAAGGAGAATATATCTCCTAATTGATGCATGATATATATCACAAAATCAGATGCATATGTACAATTGTGATCTTGCAATTATATGGAGGAATCAATTTTTTGGTTCTTAACTTATCTTTCTATTGAACACGGCCACTCTCACCAGGTAAAATTCCTGTCCGATTATATGTGCGGACTATTGATGAAGATATTGATGAATTAGAGGAGGCCCCTGTTGTTGATAGCTGGGAGAAAGTTTCTTATATAAATTGTCCTGTTGAGGTTCACGGTGAAGGTAAAGACCATATCGTTTTTCTCACAATTTATGCTCAATTAAGCTTGCATTGCTACTTGTTTGTGTTGGAATGGTACTTACGTGTGTCTGTGCGTGTGTATTCTATGTTTCTTGACTATAAAAATTTGTAAGAACTGTACTTAAAATGCTATATAGCAGAATCTGTACGTGTTCCTTCTAGTGACATCAGTTTAACATTCGACTTGCACGAGTTATCAATACTACACTCCTTCATGCTGCAGGAAAGTCCTTCACTTTGAATGATGCTATAAAAGCTCTATTGCCCGAGCTGTTTACTGAGGAAACCTCCATAGATCCAGAGTCGCATGCAACAGAATCTGAAGGCAGAGAAGGATCGGACGGAGGCAGCTCAAAAAGCTCCCAGAAAAATGAAGAAACATTAAGTGCACGCACAGGATTAGTTTCAAATGGTGCTGAAATCAAACTTGTTCGCATTCAGGGAATTGAGCCGAGGCTCGATATTCCTTTTGGCTGGTTGGTGAAATACTTGATGAATCCAGAGCAATACCTTCATATCTGCATCTATGTCAAAGTTCACCAACCATTCACAGTTTGTTAAACTGGATGCTACATTGCACCATATCCTAGTCAATTCTTTAGCCTGCAGTAATTTTTTTTTTTAATTTTTTTTATAATGTTTTTTCATATGTAAATGTGAATAATCGTTCAGGTTGATCTTGTCCTCAGTTAATGCAGAAACGTTTTTGAAATTTGAACTATCTCTGATCTTTTCTCTATGCATCTTGTGGGTCCCCTTGAGGAATAATAGTATTAGTGCTCGTTTGGTTCAAGTTGGGTAACGGAAAGGGAATGAAATTAAGTCAAGTAAGGGAATTGTAATAATAATGGTTATTTTTATTGATTGTTTGGTTCAATAGTAGAAAGCGAGTCATTTGTGAGGGGGTTCTCTTTCTCTTTGTTTTCCCCCATTCTTGAGGGATAACAATGTAATGGATTAGGTTACCCCTAAGTAAGAGAAATAGATAACCTATGTAATGAAATCAATTAATTGCTTCCCTTTACCTACCCCAAAAAAATATGAACCAAACATGGGCTTCAATAGGAAAGTGAGTAATTCAGAGTAGTTTGAAGTGTTGTGCTTATCTCTATTGTTGATAAGCCGCGCGGAGTTTACATGGAAAAATCCTCTCTGTACTGTATTACATCGTTGGAACCAATGTATGTGCATTGGAATATCAAGAAAAATTGACCTATAAAAGCACCCACTACTTCTCCATCTTTGCAATCACTCTAAAAGATCAGTCGAGAAACCACACATACAGAAGAATCTGAAGATGTTGCTGAAGCTGTTGGATTTCTGGGCCAGCCCTTTCGGGACGAGGGCGAGGATCGCGCTGGCGGAGAAAGGGTTGAGTTACGAGTCTCAAGAGGAAGACTTGTTCGGTGGGAAGAGTGAGCTTTTGCTCAAATCTAACCCCATTTATGAGAAGGTGCCTGTGCTGTTGCATGACGGGAAACCGGTTCTCGAGTCCGCAAACATCGTATACTATATCGATGAGACATGGCCCGAGCCGCAGTTGCTGCCTGATTCCTCCTACGGCCGATCCCGGGCTCGTTTCTGGACGGACTTCATTGACAAGAAGGTACATTTCTCCTGAATAACAACTTTTTATACAAACAAGGGCAAGGGTGTTAAAAGAGGAGTGTTTAATTAATTGCAGGTGTTTGAATGTGGCCGAAACATATGGATGGCGAAAGGAGCAGAGGTGGAGTCGGCCAAGGAAGAATTCCTCGACGTTCTGAGGAAGGTGGAAGGGGCGTTGGGCGACAAGGATTACTACGGTGGGGATGCATTCGGCTTCCTCGACATCATCCTCATCTCGATGTCGTGCTGGTTTCCGGCATATGAGAAGTTCGGAGATTTCAAGGTGGAAGAGGAGAGCCCTAAGGTCGGCGCATGGATCAAGAGGTGCTGCGAGAGGGAAACAGTGGCCAAAGCCTTGCCTGATTCTCAAAAGGTGACTGAATTAGTGGGCATGATGAGGAAGATGCATGGGGTTGAATGAGAGAGAGAGAGAGAGAGAGAGGATACGTACTTCTCTCTAATCTCTTTCGTGTTTCGCTTTGTTCATGCGTGGAGAATGCATGATACATGTGGTGTGTTTGAATTAGCTTATGGTGTGTGTGCTCTTTTTTTTTAGTTCGGTTCGGTTCGGTTTGTGTGTATTTGGTTCTTCAAAGCTCAATAAAAGTAGAAGAATAAATGAAAATAATGTCTCCTCTTTTCTTGGTTAGTTTCTAAGTCAAGAGAGGATGAGGAGAATTATTTGGCTAGGTGCGTTTTTCTTTTTTTTCTTTCCTTTTGTGAGCTTTCCTATATATGGAGATTACATCAATGTTTGATTATGTTAAATGCTCTTGTATTTATACCAGTTGGCAATAACATCCTTTTATTTTGAGTGTGTTTGTATTATTGTATACTATCATTTAAGATTTACTACGTTCTAAACTTTTCAGCTAGTGATAAATCAGGTTAATTTAAGCCATGAAAAAGATAAGTACATTAACTTTCTCTAATATTAATATTAATCACACAATTTTGGAGGATATGGAAAATAATATATAATGAAAGTAACAGCTCAACAAGGATAACAACCAATAATCCATCTTTGTAAAACTCGTCAATTACGAAAAGAAAAAGAAAGAAGAAAGACCAAAAATAGAAGTATATCTCTTCTATCACCTTAATAAAACAAGAATTTACTTTTTGACCTTTAGAAATAATTAATTTCGTATATAATTAATATCTTCATATAATTTTATTTCATATACTCATTTGTTAAATGATCTTTTCCCAGCATCCTAAATTAAAGGTAGAGATTAATTAAAATATGAAGCCGTAGGCACTTCCACACCCAGATAGCTAGAGAAAAAAAGAAAGAAAGAAACAATTAAAGAAAAGAAAATAAACATTTGGTTTCCTTTCGGCAAGCGCAAGTGTTCCAATTTTGTCATAAATAATGAATATAGAAAGGAAAATATTAATTAATTCGAAAGTAGTAATACGATCAAATTGCGCTTTCGGTATTCCAACTGAGAATACTTTCCCTATCAATTACTATAGGATTCCTATTCTGTCTATAATTATACTCTACCTCTCATTCATAGTAATGTTAAATGTAAGAATTATTACCAAAATAAATACTATCCGACTTCAGGGGTACATTGTGGTGATCAAACTGCTTGTAATTATTTATATCATGAAAATTAAATTGTTGAAAGTTTGTGCTCAACAAAATAAGCTAAAAAAAAAAAAGAATGGTATCCTATGCACCAACTATTGTGTTCCAATTGTGTACCAAATATTAAAATTTATTAGTTTTATAAACATTTATAACTAAAAAAAATATAATTTTTAAAATTAATATACCCTAATTTTGGATTTATCAACCCTATTTTAGCTAATAAAATTAAAATAAAATTCTAAAAAATAATTATAAACCCTAATTTGGGTGAGTGAACCTTAGAAAATAATTATAAAATTAAACTAAATCATTATAAGTTAAAATTATTTTATAAAAATATATAAAACTAGTAGAAATTAAAATTTGATACACAATTGAAAAACCAAAATGGGTGTAAAGGATCCCAATTGAAAAAAAAAAAACGCCTATCTAATAAGATTTCCTAAGCTCATAATCTTTTTTTTTAATACGATTCGTTTCACATTTTGCGAAGGAGAGATCAAATACGAGAAATCAAATGAGAAATGCAAGTACCAGTCAATTAATTACGCACCAATTTCACTTTGTACATTTGAATATATTACATGTAAATGTAATCTAACAATTTCCATCAAATTGTTCCAACATTTAAATTCATGATATGACACAGAATATATGTAGGTCCCCACAATTTTATTTTAACTTTTGGAAGTATCAAAATATTTGAAGTGTTTAATTTGAGTACATAATTCAAATACATTACGTATAAAACAAAACTAATGTATACGAACTTCTTATTCATTAAAACTTAATACAACACAAGCATTCGCTTCTAAATATGCTCAATATATAGAAAATGGATGGAAAATTTAAATCAAAATCATGCTACTACTTTCACCAAAATACAGTACGTTTCCCATAATTGCTACAAGAAGTAAAAGGGCGACTAATTTTACGTTGTGAACAAGAAGCTGCTTTCCACAATTATTAATAACTATAGAGTACATATATAAAATTAAATTAGTGTGAAATGCCAATTAAATATACATAATAATAATAATAAAATACTCCTAAGAAACACAGAAACCCAGAAAAGGGGAAAAGCACATAAAGATTGATTGATGAAAAGGTAAGAGAGACAAGACTGCAACAAGTGATTCTGTTTCTGTCCCGCTATGTGCCACGCTGGATTTTCTTTCTTTCACGTGCTAAAAGTAGGTTTAATACATTAATTAAACCATAATACAATTATTAAAATTTCACGATACTTATACACACTCATAGTATCCCGTAAAAGAAATAATATTTCAAAATTATATTTTAAAACTCGTACTAGATTTCGGTGGAAACACGTGCCGAAAAAAAGTTAAAAAAGGAAATGAGATAATTAGGTGGGATGGAGGTAGAGCCGGCCAAAAGAACCGGAACCGGGGAACCGAACCGGAACCGGTGGTTCAGAACCGTCGGAACTGGCGGTGCGGTTCCGGTTCCATTCTTGAGGAACCGGGAACCGGCGGTTCCGGTTAAAAAATCGGAAAACCGGCAATTTTTTATTTTTGTTTATTTCTATATTTTATTTGTATGTTGTGTATAAATATCATGCTAATTATTTGATCTAACATTTTATTAGTATACATCCATTTTAATGAATTCTTAATGTACAAATTATATAGTATAATTTATAAAATGAAAGAGATTTTCCATTGTTAAGTTATAATTCAAATTGAAAAAAGTACCAATAAATAAAAGCATACATATGTGATGTTTACTCATTCAAAGTTAAAATATAGTAGCCTAGTAATGTTGCATGTTGTGCACTTGTGAGTTATGAATCTTGTGATAATGTTCAAACTTTAAATTCAAATATTTAAACAAAAAACCAAATTATATAAATGAAAAAAATATTCAATTAGCAATGTCACATGATGATGATGAATTGAAGATGACAAAATATACAATTTAGTGATTTACATAAAGATAATAAATTATTCAATTCATAAAGAAGATAAGATGAAGTGTCAATTTTAAAAATTTTCATTCTAATTAAGAATGATAACATGTTAAATTTGTATGAAATTTGCATATTTAGTTATCAATCCATAATTCCATATCATATGAAATATATATTTTTAATTCTGTATCAATATTATCTATTGGGAGAAAAAAAATAGTGGAACCGCCAGTTCCACCCGGTTCCTAACCGGTGAACCGGGTGGAACCATCGACGCAGGAACTGACACCAACACCTCTCAAGCAGAAACTGACGATTTCGACGACGATTTCAATTTTGATAACATGTAATTCTGCCATGTCAAATCTTAGACGAGTGCTCTTTTTCCTCAATGAGGTTTTAACGAGGCTCGGCCTTTGAAATCAAAATGTGATCTTCAAAGGTTTAGGTAAAATAAAAAAAAATTGAATAATCGTCTGATTTGTTATATTTTCAATTTCTCTTACAGTTTTCGATTATAATGCTCTTACAATTAAACTCGAAACAAATATAAACGAAGTATGCATTTAGGGAAGAAATAAAAAAAAAAAGAGGAAAAAAAAGGGCCGGTTCCATCCGGTTCGAACCGGAACCGGAACCGGATTCGGAACTGTTGGAACCGGCGGTGCGGTTCCGGTTCTTCTTTGGGGGAACCGGAACCGTGGTCGCCTCTAGATGGAGGTAGTAGTAGAATGTGATGAACTTAGTAATCTTGAACAGTCTTTAATTCTCTTGAAAAACTATAGTAACTCTTGACTAGCTAGAATATTTAGCCAGCTGTAATTATGTAAGGCAAGATCGTCACATTATTGTCATTCCAATTATCTTAAAATGTTACTCCTTTTCCACTTTATTAGCTCAAAGTAATATTTTATATTTTACATATATTCAATTTATGAGACTAATGATGCGAGACGGAGGGATTTTAATCTGTTCATTTTTTTATAAAATAAAATCCTTCTACATATATAGGGTGTGTTTGTGTCGGCGATGTTGGTGGTATGTATATAGGGATATGAGATCGTATTGAGTTTTTGTTTTTGTTTTTTTAGAATCTAAAAGCTATGCATTCTCATAAATGCAATGATGTATATATATCTACTCATATCATTGTGCATTCAAGATTATGTATTGCATACATATCAAGTAATGTAATTTTGTGATTATGCATTTTATATTTTCTGATGATTCAGTTCTAAGTGGCAACCGTAGATCGTCGAAAGATCAATGCTCCAAATTAGCTAATACTACCTCCATCCCATTACATTAGTCACATTTACTTTTTGCACGTATTTCCACCGAAACCTAGTACGGGTTTTAAAATATAATTTTGTAGTATCGTTTTTTTTACAGGATACTATGAGTGTCATAGTATCCCGTAAAAAAACGATACTACAAAATTATATTTTAAAACTCGTATTAGGTTTCGGTGGAAAAACGTGCCAAATAGTGAATGTGACTAATGTAATGGGATGGAGGTAGTAGTTTATATAGGAGATTAAGTTTATATATTTGCTCATTCCCCTATATATATAAACCAGCCTTTTCAAAATCATAATTAAATATGCACGTAATCAAACTTATTTTAGAGCATCATGCTTATTTATATATAATTTGACATTTAAAAGTATTTTCATGTTCATTATATACTGCAACCTTGCTAAGCCGTACATTTTAGTTAGATCAATAGTTCAGATATATTCATATTTCTCACGCCATGACTTATTTCTATACGAACCAAACTATTTCTCTCTCTATACATATATTTATTATATATATTATATACATATAAATGATTAGGAGCATGTGAAAGGAACATGTTCTTTTTCAGTTAATACAGTTAAGAAAGGCGGCAATTGAAAATAGGAATTGGTAGAATTGATAGGTGCGGCAGTAGTTTGTTAAGGTTGGGAAGAGATCAAAAGATCCTAAACCAAACACAACTCAGGTGGAAATGCATCGAATTACACGCCACCACGTGGACAACGCAAGCTCAGATTCCTACATAGCACAACTACCAAGCATCGGATCATTTAATATATCATTATTTTTTCTCTCCCTCATATATATAGTAAATATTTTTCTCACATTAATTTATTTCTCAATATAAATTAATCTGCATTACTTACCTAATTATTTATGAATCGTCATCGTACATGATTTTTCTAGTATTATGCTCTTTTTTTTGTGATTTCTACTTGAGCGGATTTTACTCTTAATGCCTCTTAAAATGAAGGGGTTCTTCCTAACCTTTTCTTTAAGCCCATACATATAATACTGTATAATTCCAAGTTTTTACTAAGATTGAATCATAATAACCATGTTGAATTTAATAGCATTTCTTCAAATCAAATAAGGGATAAGATGAAAAGAGGACCTCCATGTTTATAACGATTCACAAATATCATGCCCTCCATCAAAATAAATAAAGGGGTTTGAAATGTTTGCACCAAAACATATGACCATGGGGAATTTTGAATATTTATAAATTAAACTTAAAGGGCGTTTTTTTTTTTTTTTAAAGCATATCCCAAAATAACACTAATAACCCATATAATAAAAACACCAATTACCCAAAATAATAGAGTAGAGGGACGCATTAATTCTAATATAACTAAATTTTACCTTTTCACGAGATGTAATTAGGAGTATACGCTTTACATATAATCATCCTATATATGTATAAGGTGTATGTATATCAAAAGAGGGGGCTTGAGAAGAAAGACTAGTAAATAAAGCAAGATTTAATAGGGGAGGATCGGAAATAGTATTAATTTTGTTAAAGATAAAGTGAAGGGTGGTAGGGGGTGGCCGCCCCCCCACATTGCTTTTTCATTATTTTAATTCCCAATTCCCTTTTTGTTCTCTTATCAAAACCCCCCCTCCACAACTCCCATCCAACCCCTCAATCTCCCTCCTTCCTCTTTACTTTCCGTGCTTCATTTGTTTCATTTCCTTCCTTTGGATCTTCTGATCAAGGTCCCCCTCCTTCTCTCTCCTCTCTCCTCTCTCTCTCATGATATTTTCATTCTTGCAAGATATTAGTTTCATTTGAAATAATTAGGGTTTTCATCTTTCTGAGGTTTTGTCATTCTTGATATTTGGAGGCTGGTCTCTCCTATTTTTGAGTTGAGGCCTAGCTCTCTGGAAATACACATTTAGATCAAGAATTTGAGGGTAATCAATCCCAAGTCCAAAGGGGAAGGAGATAATTAGGGCAAATGTCACCGGTTTCTTTGCCTCCCGGTTTCCGGTTTCACCCCACCGACGAAGAGCTCGTGGCTTACTACCTAAAGAGAAAGATCAACGGTCGAAAAATTGATCTTGAAATCATCCCGGAGGTTGATCTTTACAAGTGCGAACCATGGGATCTTCCAGGTATGCACACTCATGTATTTATTTAATTAGAACATCATAAATTGGAACAAGAATTAAACAAGGGTAATAATGAATGAAGTAGCAATGAAGAAAGGTATGGTGATAAAATGAAACCCAATGTATAGTTAATTACAAAACAAATGCATATGTATATTTGCAAATTTAGCCCTACATGATTGAATTTGAGTTAACATACACATACGAACACATAGTGAAGAATCACATCTACGGAGTATATTTTGCTGCAGCCTGTGTTTTTTTTGCTTAATTAATGTAAAACTTTCAAACTTCGGTCAAAATATAAGAATATAAATGAGATTAAATTAATATGTTGCTGCGTGAAATTAAAAGATTGGGGAAGCTTCTTTGATGGTCCCTACATCTTTATTATTTTTTCATCAAGTCATAAAGCAACAGAAAGAACACTCGATTGAAGCATAACCCTACTTTTGTCCCTTTTCGGCTATCCCTCCTTTATCTAATTGCAAATTATTCACCAACATAAAAAATATACTAATTTATTATACCAACACAATCAAAATTGCAAATATTAAAAGCCCTTTCGTATGTAACAATTTACAAGAATTTAAAGATCACAAATAAAAATATGATAATTAATGTATTAGTCTCTTCCTCTATAAGTAGAGACTAATTAATTGGAAGCTGAAGAAAAAGAACAAACATTCCCATTCATCTCTCTTTCTAGTTTCTACATTAACAAATCCGTTAATGTAGCCAAGCATTAAAAGCATAAAGTAAAGGGTAGAATTAAAGAAGTCAAAAGTGAGTCCAAATTGAAACATTTTGTTATTTTCCGATATAATTAGCCATTCAAATATATGACACCTAATTAAGTAATTGATGATGGATGATTACAGGAAAGTCGTTGCTGCCAAGCAAAGACCTAGAGTGGTATTTCTTCAGCCCCAGGGACCGCAAATACCCGAACGGGTCGAGAACGAACCGGGCAACGAAAGCCGGGTACTGGAAGGCGACGGGGAAGGACAGGAAGGTAAATTCGCAGACGAGGGCGGTCGGGATGAAGAAAACCCTAGTTTACTACAGAGGAAGAGCCCCCCATGGAGCTCGCACGGATTGGGTCATGCATGAATATCGCTTGGATGATAGGGAATGCGACACCCCTTCTTCTGGCCTTCAGGTGGGTCCCACCCTTCTCCTCTCATCATTTACATACATGCATGCCACGTGTCAAGCTCCCAAAAAAAAAAAAGAAAAAAAAAACATATATATGCTTACTTTTCTCCCAAGTTTGCTATCTTCAAAGCCATGAATTAGGTAACTCTGCTATCGTATAGTATTTCTCCTTAGGGTGTGTTTGGTAGGCCGGAAATCCTAGGATAGAACTAGGATATAACCATATATCATGGTTAATCTTTTGTTTGGTAGACTAGATACAGATTTTAGATGGGCCCGAGATTTATTGAATGGCCCGAGGCAAAATACTGTTCAAATGGGAAAATAAATCCCGGCCTCCCCCCCCGTTTTGAATTTCCTGGGTCAACAGTGAAGAAGACCCCTACCCTTTCATCTCAACCCTTCCGCCTCCTCCTTCAACAACCTTCCTCCGCGCCGCTGCAACTCAGACCCACCCGCCGCCGCCTCTTCCTCCACCCTCTCGCCATCGGAGCTGCTAGTCCTCCGGCCTCTGTCTTCACTCGGCCGCGCGTTCCTCTGCAACACTGCGCATTCCTCTCGCCGTCGAAGCTGCAACCCTGCGCGTTCCTCTCGCCGTCGGAGCTGCAACCCTTCCGCCTCCTCCTTCAACAACCTTCCTCACGCTGCCGCCTTCCTCACCATCCATGCCTCTGCCCTCCACCCTTCTGCTGCTAGGGTTTCTAATTGGGGGTGAATTTAGGATTTGCAATTTTGATTTTTTTTAGAACAATGCAATTTTGACTCTTTATCATGCTTTAATCGCTTCTACCAAACAAGTAGGCTCTATCCATATTTGTTGGTGTTATCATTGTTTTATCTCATGGTTTACTATTTTACTAGGAAAAAATTTCTTATCCCCCCTATTCTACCAAACAAGCACTTAGTGCTTAGAAATTACTAGTATTAGTGGAAAGAGGAATTAATTATTTTGGAAATGTAAATTGATTATTTGAAAAACGATGTCGTTTTGTTTTTGAAGGATGCGTATGCGCTTTGCCGCGTATTCAAGAAGAGTCTGAACATCCCGAAAGTGGGAGACCACTACGTGACGTCATGCAGCGACCGGTCCTCCAGCGTTGACCTGCAGGCCAAGTACGAGGATGTCGACACCTCGGAGTTCCCGATGATGATGCCGTTGACCTCCTCCACCTCCGCGGTCAACATGGCGGCGGCTTCCTCGAGCACCCATGATCCCTCCTGGGCCCACTACCTGTCTGAAGATGCCTTCGCCTTCACCAATAATCCCTACCCCCATTGCCCTCCCATCCCCTACCCACCCTCAAAGGTATTTTAAATATTAATATTATTTATTTATACATATACATACACATTAATTATTTTATCTCATATTTTGAAATTGAAATGGGAATTGATTGATTTAATATCCATGCATGCACTATTATTGTGTCTTTATCAGGTCGACATAGCATTGGAATGTGCGAGGCTGCAGCATAGGTTTTCGTTGCCGCCGTTGGAGGTCCAGGACTATTCTCCGGCAGCTTTTCCGGCGGATTCGAGGATGCAATATTCGAATTTGTTCCATGGAAATACAAACCAGCCTGATATTGTTCAGGAGATTCTCTCAGTTGCCCAAGCTTCTCAGCACCTTCAAAATCAAGACACCTTCTCCGGAAATTATGCCCTCTCCGACGACTTTTCATTTCTTCTCCAAGGTGGCCACGACATGAACTCATCTAGGTATTCCGACAACATAGGGGAAGAACAAAATATTAGGTCAATTGAAGTTGGAGGAAATGATCAAGTGTTTCAAGCAGGGAGGATGGTGGAGAACTTGAGATGGGTTGGAATGTCCAACAAAGAACTTGAAAAGGTAATTACTAGAATTTAATCTCTCTTTCTCTCTCTTGAAATGAAATATTATTGGACCTAACTCCCTAATTAATATTGACAGGCATTTGTAGATGATTTCAAGACTGTCCCAATAGAGAACATTTCCAATATACCAAGAGAATTTCATGATTTCCAAGGTTTGTCACTAGGTCTAACTAACTTATTATCCAATTTCAATTAATGTCATTTTCTACTTATACTATATATAGTATGTACTATACTCATGATTAATAGATAAATGAACATAACAAAAAATAAAAATCTTAATTGCAGGAGAAATCAACAATCACAACTTTGACACTTTCACCAACACCGGAACAAATGACAACATCTCTAACATTGCACCCACAGATGATCGTCATAACATAAGCAGCACCGACAATTTCTTGGACGATGGAGATATCGACGACTTCTCGAGCGCCCCGAACTTCGAGGTGTACGAGAAAGTCGAGATCAACCACGGGTTGCTCGTCTCGACCCGTCAGACGCCCAACACGTTCTACCACAAAGTGGTGCCGTCGAAGACCGTACAAGTCCATATGAACCCTATAATTGTGCATCAAATTCCCCTGTCGAAATTAGGGTTTATTGCATCGCCTAAGACGAGATCGAGCAAGCCCGAAAAAATCATACCCAACATGGTGAAGATGATGAAATCTCAAGATCAAGAAAATGGAAGTTCAAAAGGAAGATTGTGTGGTGAGGTGATGATGAAGGATATTAAGTCTTATCTAACATTAGCTTTGGCATTTTGTGCCATTTGGGTACGAATTGTATCTCCATTTGCTTGAATTTGTTAGGGTTACTTATAATTGTTAACATCGGGGGGAAGTAAGATTAGTATACTTTTCAATTTTCTTTGTTGATTTTTTTTTTCTTTTTTTTGGTGGGCTAATTGGATATAGGAGTATTAATTAAATTGGGGTGGGCTGGTTTATTGTAACTCAATGTAAGTGATATACTTTACAGTTCAGGTATAATTGTATAATTTAGAAGATCTCGTTCTGAATGATCTTTATAAGGAATATAATCAATTATTTTTAAATGTTTTTCTTTTTGCTTTTTCCGAATATTTTTTCCTCGCTTTGATATTCATTACTTTGTGCAGAAGTAAGCCAATATAAGTATACAGTATTAACCAGTTTAGTAGTTGTTGAAATTCAACAATAATCCCTTCATATTGTACTAGTAATATATATATATATATATATATATAAATGATACGCCGCACCTCAATCCGTAGTCACCTTTGTGATCACTCATCGTTGTTTACTTACTCGATCCATTCCGGGTGAACCGTCTTTAGGGACAAGGGGCCATGACAATTGATAGGGCAAGTAGCTGGCGCTCAAAGCACGTACATGTTGCAGAGAACTAGTGGACAAGGAAGTTGAGAGAATACCGTATTCGATTTAGTTATGTAAGAAATTTACTACTTGAAGAATAATGTCAGAATGCCTTGTGTTATCAATATTTATTTGAGAGAATATATTGATAGGATGTGGCCCATAAGAAATAGAAGTGAAGCCCAATATCAAGCCCAACAGAGATTAGGGTTAGGGTTATGTCTAGACCCTCTATAAATAGGGGGAAAGAAACCTTGTAAAAGGGACGGAAAGTATTCGAATAAAATTCATACTCTTGCTCCGTGGACGTAGATCTCATTAAAGATCGAACCACGTAATTTTTTGGTGTTCTTTTACATTCTCGTTACGCTTTTTAATTTCCCCAAGAAAATCAAGATCGAACACTGGCGCCGTCTGTGGGAAACGATTATTTTGTGTTTGAGATCGAAAATTTTCTGGGAAGAATTAAGCAAATGGGGGAGTGGGGCGAAAAGGACGGACATCCTAACCGCAGCACCAGCCGCGCCGCCACCGCTCCATCCTCCGCCAAACTGCACCTCCACCCGCCAAGCTGCATCACCACTATCGAAGGGACTAGCGGAAACTCAAGCCACAGCAGACCCCCAGATCTGCGACCCCCATACGCCGGCAATGCGCTGCAGACACAGTAGCAGACGCTGAAGCAGCAGTGGCTGACGGAGTTGCTGTACGCAGCCCAGCAGCACCCACCCCGCCGAGCTCCTCCGTCGGGCTCCTTGCTGAGCTGCACTCGATGAAACTGCACCAGCAACACCTCTATGCCGCACTGCAGCCACCAGCAGCAAAGCGCGCAGCGGATCCTCCACGAGTTCGCACGGCGGTGCAGGACGCCGTCGTCGAGGCTGTGGCAGGTGGCGAACGAGCTGCAGCACTTCCCGAGCTGCCGCACCTACCCCGCCGAGCTGCACTAGCAGCACCTCCTTGCCGAGCTTCACTCGACAAGCTGCAGCCAAGCTCTCCGCCAAGCAGCAGACCGAGCTCCCGCCGACGTTGCCGCAGCCCCGATGCCGAGCTGCTCTGACGAGCTGCAGCACCTGCAGCTCTCCGCCAAGCAGCAGGCCGTGGACACCCGCCCCCGTCGAACCGCACCTGCAGCTCTCCTCCGAGCCGCCGAGCTGCCGAGCTGCAGCACCAACGTTGATCTTCAGCGCAGCACCACCAAGCTGCACCTGCGTGGGCCGACGTCGCCGCAGCAGCATCCGGCCGAACTGAAGCTCTCCTCCGAGCCGCCGAGCTGCGTCACCTCCAGGCCGAGCTGCGAACCGACATCGCAGCAGCCCCGCCGAGCTCCAGGCTGAGCTGCGAGCTGATGTCGCCGCAGCACCGCCGAGCTGCAAGCCGAGCTCCGAGCTGAGCTCCTCCGCCAAGCCCCCACCGGCGAGCTGCAGCACCTCCTTGCCGAGTTGCACTCGACGAGCGCGACGCTGCACCTCCGCCAAGCAGCAGACCGACGTCGCACCTGCAGCCCCAACGTCGCCGCAGCACCTCCACGCCGAGCTGCACCGATGCCGAGCTCGCTCCGAAGCGCAACTCCGTCAAAGAGATGACGAGCTAACGACCTCCCAACGCCCCCGAGCGAGGCCGAGTTGCACTCTAAGGCCGACGTAGAGAGCGAAGCACCACCGAGCTCTTCGAACCGAGCTGTCGCGATGAAGGGCAGCCGAGCTGCACCGATGCCGAGCTCGCGCCGAAGCGCGACTCCGTCGAAGAGATGCCAAGCTGCACCAACGAGCTGCAGCCAAGCTCTCCGCTAAGCTGCGCCTCCACCGAACCCCCGAGACGACGCCGCAGCGGCAGCACCTCCGAGCTCCTTCGTCGAGCTGCTTCATGCCGACTTTGTCGCCACAGCACCGCCGAGCTGCACCTCCGTGGGCAGACGTCGCCTCAGCAGCAGCCGGCCGAACTGAAGCTCTCTGCCTCGTCGTCGCCTCTGAGCTGCAGCGTCGAGCTCCTCCTTCGGGCCCCTTGCCGAGCTGCACTCGATGAGCTGCAGCCAAGCCAATCCCCGTCTTATGATGAGGAAGAGCTACCTAAAGCCAATCCTCGTTTCATACGAGGAAGTGTTCTCAAAAGCCAATCCTCGTCTTAGGACGAGGAAGAGCTACCTAAAATTTAAATGCGCGTAGGGAGACGACTCCTATCGATAAATTCGACAAACAAGGAACACGAAAGCCAAAACTTCGTCTTTAGACGAAGTGGCTAATCGAAAGCCGAAACCTCGTCTTTAGATGAGGTGGCTAAACGAAAGCCAAAACTTCTTCTTTAGATGAAGTGGCTAATCGAAAGCCGAAACCTCGTCTTTAGATGAGGTGGCTAAACGAAAGCCAAAACCTCGTCTTTAGACGAAGTGGCTAATCGAAAGCCGAAACTTCTTCTTTAGATGAGGTGGCTAATCGAAAGCCGAAACCTCGTCTTTAGATGAAGTGGCTAAACGAAAGCCAAAACTTCTTCTTTAGATGAAGTGGCTAATCGAAAGCCAAAACCTCGTCTTTAGATGAGGTGGCTACTCGAAAGCCAAAACTTCTTCTTTAGACGAAGTGGCTACGAAAGCCAAAACTTCTTCTTTAGACGAAGTGGCTAATCGAAAGCCGAAACCTCGTCTTTAGATGAGGTGGCTAAACGAAAGCCAAAACTTCTTCTTTAGATGAAGTGGCTAATCGAAAGCCGAAACCTCGTCTTTAGATGAGGTGGCTACTCGAAAGCCAAAACTTCGTCTTTAGACGAAGTAGCTAATCGAAAGCCAAAACCTCATCTTTAGATGAGGTGGCTACTCGAAAGCCAAAACTTCATCTTTAGAAGAAGTGGCTATTCGAAAACCTAAACTTCATCTTCGAACGAAGTAGTTAACATAAAGCCAAAACTTCGTCTTACGACGGAGTAGGGCTATTTAAAAGCCTAAACTCGTCTAAGACAAGTGCGAGCTAGCATTTCGACTTCGTCGAAATTCCAATTTTGACGGGGTAATGCAATTCAAGCACAACCTCAAATCACACCCTCACTTCTATGTCTTTTTGGGGGGAGATGTGATAGGATGTGGCCCATAAGAAATAGAAGTGAAGCCCAATATCAAGCCCAAGAGAGATTAGGGTTAGGGTTATGTCTAGACCCTCTATAAATAGGGGGAAAGAAACCTTGTAAAGGGACGGAAAGTATTCGAATAAAATTCATACTCTTGCTCCGTGGACGTAGATCTCATTAAAGATCGAACCACGTAATTTTTTGGTGTTCTTTTACATTCTCGTTACGCTTTTTAATTTCCCCAAGAAAATCAAGATCGAACATATATATATATATATATATATATATATATATATATATATATATATAATGGTTCGTGTGTTAATAAATCGTAGTGTGTTAAAATGAGAAAAATGCTTAAAGGTATGCAAAATCATGCTTAAATATGCATAAAATTAGGCTTATTATATAATTATGCTTTTTAATGTACAAATTGATTTTTTTTTTGATTAGGGAAACACAACACACACACACACACGCACCCGAGGTGTCTCGAACCCCTGACCTCTGGTTGGAGGGGAAGCGTCTTACCACTTGAGCTGATGCTTAAATAAAATCATGCTTATTATACTTTGAAACCATGCTTAAATCAATAACAGCCATAGATTTGACTAAAATCAATGGTCCAGATTCATTCCTATTTAACACGCCATGATTTATTAACATATGAACCAAACTTATATATATATATTGAGTTTGGTTCATATAGATTTAAGTAATACAAAATCATGCTTAAAGCTATACAAAATCATGCTTATGGTGCATTTTGTGCTTATAAGCATAAAATAAGCCATAAGCATAATTTTGTACCATAAGCATGATTTTGTATAGCTGTAAGCATGATTTTGTATAGCTTTAAGCATAATTCGCACTTCTCACACTAGGATTTATTTGCATGTGAACTCTTCCATATATATATATATATATATATATATACTTGAGTTAATCCCTAAAAGTAGCCACTTTGATATAGTAAACTCAAATACTAGCCACTAGTCACTTATATAAAAAACACAAATACTAGCCACTCATATAAAATACACAAATACTAGCCACTCATGTATTCAAGGTTAATTTTCACGAGTACATGAGTCGTGTATTCATGTATTCGTGTATTCAATGTTAATTTTCACGAATACATGAGTCGCGTATTCATGTATTCAAGGTTATTCAAGGTTAGTTTTCACGAATACATGAGTCTTGTATTCGTGTATTCACGTATTCGCGTGTATTCAAGGTTAATTTTCACGAATACATGAGTCGTATATTCATGTATTCAAGGTTAATTTTCTCGAATACATGAGTCGCGTATCATGTATTTGTGTATTTGGTAAGAGTGACTAGTTTTTGTGTTTTTTTATATGAGTGACTAGTATTTTGGTTTATTATATCAAAGTGGCTATTTTAAGGGTTGCCCCCTATATACTATTATACAATACTTGGTGCCTTCTTTCTTAATTTGGTGGTTGTTTTTTCATGAAGCTCCTTTTTTTTTTTTAAGAAATATTGATGAAGAATTTCGCTCATTTAATGCGATTTAAATTGTAACATAATTGCTAAAAATTATTAAAAATTATTTAGATTGCCACATAATCGCTAAAAATTATTAAAAATTATTTAGATTGCCACATACAATTGCTAAAATTAGGAAAAATAAAAGTATATAGCTAAATTGCTACGTAATTGTATACGTCTAAATTTTCATAAGTGAGATTCAATCCTATTCAATTTTAGGAATAAAAACTTAGGATATACTTAAATTTACATAAAAATTGTAAGGTTATTTTAGACAATTTACAAGTTAATCATCTTGGTGAGGAATTCTCTCCAACTCACAGTAGACTTAATTGATGTGTCCACGGTTGACTGTGATGATGGTATATTTAAGAAAAATTAATATTAATATACCTTATAAAAATAAATACTACCAAAAAAATTAAAATTCATTAAAAAAAATAAACCCTAAATGAATAAATCATTGACGTGACACTGCCACGTCAGCTACGGTCACGTCATTCCTACAATCTTTTTTTTTTTTTTTCTTTCTAGGGAGCCATTCCTGGAATATTTGGTTTATGCTAATAGTATCTAATAAAGACCTGTTCGCAAAAAAAAAAAAAAAAAAAAAAAAAAGGTCTAACAAAGAGCTACTTATTTACCTACCACCCCCAAGCGATGGATTAATTTATAACTAGAATAGTCGATGGATATGGTGGTTAATTAAGCACGAGAAACAATATCGCGTACAACTAATCAGTTGTTAAAAACAAACAAAATTCACACACACATTATCTCATCAATTAGAATTAAAGTTTGTCATCAATAATAAGTTCGTGTGGGAATATATTGTTGTTGTAGCTCATATATATCGATCGGTAATTGAGGACAAGGCTTAAGACAAAAGTTGACACGTCTAGCTAATCATTCGTTTGATGTAGTTATTGATTATACAACAATCGCTTAAATTAAAGTTTGTAATTGATTAAATTAAAATAGAGAGAAATGCAATCAAATTAGACTAATTTATTTTACGGAGTAATATTTAATGATTGAGCCGAAACGAAAACGAACCGAACGAAGACATCCATATATATATATATATATATATATATATATATATATGCAATTATGCATATATACGCGATCTAAAGAAAGGTGAGACTAACTAATTAGCAAGAAAATATGAAGAAATCGTTAATAGCTGCCGCCACCCTATTAGCCATTATAGCCATGGCTTCTTCTTCTTCCCCATTATCTCAAAGTCCAAAGGCCGTGGAAAAGTGGGTGGAAACCCTAGCCCAGAAACAAGAAAAGGTAACCAAACTCCACTTCTACTTCCACCGACTAGGCGGCGCCGCCCCATCCGGCGTCATAGTAGCACAGGCGAACAACACTAGCCCTACGAATTTCGGTCTGGTTGTCGTGAGGGACGATCCTCTGACTTTGGGGCAGGAGCTCTCCTCCGCCCACATCGGCTATGCGCAGGGGATGTCGGCGTCGGCGTCCTTGGAAGACGTCGTTCTCTCTGACTACTTTACCCTCTATTTCACCGGCGCCGCTCACAACGGTAGCACCCTCGCCGTCCTCGGAACCAACGCCATGCTGCACAAGTACCGCGAGCTGCCCATCGTCGGCGGCACCGGCGTATTCCGGCTGGCGCGTGGGGTTCTCACACTTCAGACTGTATCCTTTAACGCTTCTTCCCGCGAAGCCTGCATTCAGACAGACGCCGTCGTTTTCCACTTTTAGACTTCTCTCATTCCAATCGTTTGTGTGTGCGTGTGCATACTATACGTGTTTTTTTTTTTCTTCCTCTTTTGTGTGATGTATCATGTGCTGATTGTTTTGGGTTTTTTTTTTCCTTTCTTTTCTTTTCTTTTAACTCCTTTATTTGTTCATTATATGCAAAATTAATAAAAGGTTAATGGAATGTTTTTATAGTGGACAAAGAGATCCATGTAAACATGTGATTTTATTATAAATAAAGAGAAGTGACGTGAGTGGAGTTGTGAAGCCAGCAAGAGCGAATCCAGGAAAACTATCGAATGGGGCTGAGTTTTTAAAATTTTCAAATTCGACATAACAATTCTAAAATTCAACTCGATAGTGGGGTGTTTTAGTATAGAAATTTTAAAATTATCAATAATTTTGTAAGTATTTAAGATAAAAAAAAAGAAAAATAAATAAATATGGTGGGGGCTTGAGCCCCTTGTGCCTCTAAGGTGCATCCGCCCCTGGAAGCCATGTGTGTAATTTTTTTTACTACATATTGGTTGGATGATAAGGACAGAAAGTATAAATATAGTGTGTGTGGTATGTTCGAAAAAGGAAACAATCCACAATTTTTGTAGCCGGATGGAGTATATATAGTATATATATGAATGAATTAAGGATCAATTAATATAACGCTCCACCACTTACCATGATCACCCCTTAATTTGCTCACTGCTAGAGTCGCAGTGCCATAGTGGCAATTTTTTCAATTAGGATGTGTTACTTTGCCTTAAAAGACCGTAAAATGAAGTATAATGTGTATACAATTTTATTTGCCTTATCACTTTATATTTCGTTTACTTTTATGTATAAAAAATTCGATTGATGATATAAAAATTCAGGACACCCGATATCCTTTACAAAGGTATATACTATACTTAAAAGAATTGTGTGATAATTTTATACTACATTTTACGACTTATGTGAAAAGACTTCAATTCCCTACCCCTATCTCCCCAACAAAATCGATCAAATGGCAATTTGCAACTCACGAACTCCCTCGTGATTCATGAACACTCAACTCTGAAAAGCTCTAAGGCGAGTTCTTTAATTTAACTCAAATGTTTTATTTTGTGTTCTT